>JBBBDQ010001011.1:4245000-4325000 GCA_037127315.1 Ascarosepion bandense
ATATATATATATATACATATATGTCATTCACCTGCAAACCTGTTTCGCTATATCACAGCTCATCAGTGTAGCTAAACATCTACTTGCTTCTGGTCGGGATCGAAACTCGACTGATTTGGTGTCAGGCGGAGTCTCTACTGCCTAAGTCATAGTGGCATAGAAAGAGAGAGGAAAAATTTTAACGTGTTAAGCAGTGCATACACATGCCAGTCACAGAAGAACTCAATTCATTTCTGCGGAGTAACGCATAAATCGCAGAAGTGGTAAAAGTTTTTTTTAATTCTCCTCTCCAGGATATATATATATATATATATATATATATATATATATATATATATATATATATATGAATAAAAAGAGAGAACAAGAAAAATAACGATTAGCCGAAAGGTTTCGTTTCATCTTCGGAGGAACTTCATGAAACCAATATGATAAAGTTCCTTCGAGGACGAAACTTTTCGGCTAATAATATTCTTTTCCTCTTTATATTTATTTTATTCCTTTTCAGATACACTGTATCATCTGAAAATAATTTACGCGTATATACACTACCGGCCATAATTATTAGGTCACACCAGTTTTTTAAAAAGTTATGTATTTCATACTATTTTTAGTATTTATTGCCAAGTGGATAATTCTACATGAAAATAGAATGGTTCTTTTGTTATTATTACTTCGCAAAATTTTTTCAGGGCAGCCAGGAAGCCTTTGCGTCGGTCAGCCAAGAAGAAGAAGAGACTAGCATGGGGAAGAGAGCACAAAAACTGGACACCAGAACAGTTCATTTGATGCACCTATTATTGTGCAGTATTAACAAAAAACATGGCAATAAATACTAAAAATAGTATAAAATACATCGCTTTTTTTTTAGACTGGGGTGGCCTAATAATTATGGCTATAGAAACGTCCCAGTCCTGTAGTTATACAACACATACATATATGTATATACACATACGTTAATTAACATATATGTCTGTGAATATATTGTTATACATGTGCACACGAATATATACATATATATATATGTGTGTGTGTGTGTGTGTGTGTGTGTGTGATGTGTGCGTGTGTGTGCGCATGTTTGCAAGCGCCTGTGCTTCTGTGTATGTAATTCGATTTCCATTAGATAGATAGATAGATAGATAGATAGATAGATAGATAGATAGATAGACAGACTGAGATAAGATAGATAGATAGATAGATAGATAGATAGATAGATAGATAGATAGATAGATAGATAGAATGAGAGAATGAGTAGATAGATAGATAGATAGATAGATAGATAGATAGATAGATAGATAGATAGATAATGAACAGACTGAGATAGATAGATAGATAGATAGATAGATAGATAGATAGATAGATAGATAGATAGATAGATAGATAGATTATACAAAAAGTATTTACGAATATTAATATTCATATATGTATATATTATACGAATGACTGCATAAGCATATGCATCCAAACATACGGTTCATTACACAAGATATATGAAAAGCACATATACACACTTAAGCTGATATAAAATAAAGTTCAGTCAAAAAATAACACAAGCACTTACGCATTCTTCGTTTCTTTATATTTAAATATTGTATCTTTTGCGTTGCGTGTCTGTACACAAAGATAATAATAGTCATTTACAATACATAAATACCTGAATCTATATTGAAATATTTGAAAAAAATAGATATAGTAAATTAACCACTTGGGCAGTGAATATATTTTTCTGGTGTATGGTAATGGTCAACGAAAATATCATATCAGTCCCTTCTTGGTAATTATTGCTTTCATTAATCTTATCGTCATCCCCAGTAGATAGATAGATAGATAGATAGATAGATAGATAGATAGATAGATAGATAGATAGATAGATAATGAACAGACTAAGATAGATAGATAGATAGATAGATAGATAGATAGATAGATAGATAGATAGATAGATAATGAACAGACTGAGATAGATAGATAGATAGATAGATAGATAGATAGATAGATAGATAGATTATTGTCAGTGAAAAAAGGGTCAGGAAAAGACATTACTCGCGATATATTCCTTAGCTACTCTTAATGTTTAGGACATAATATACTTTGTTGCTAAGATTTCTATCTGTGAACCGGTTATAAGTTTTCTGGTTCAAGGAAAAAAATCAGATAAGCATTTTCAGAGCATTCCGTCAGACGTTGTGGACTATATTTTAAGACGAAGTCAGCCGCTTCCTCTCATGGTCAATGGGTTCACGTAATGTTCATGTTGTAGATTAGTTTTCGCCCTGAAGGTTATAATCATGCTATGGACGTTGTTAATCGACTTAACGCACCCAAAATGTTAGGAACTTGGTAATCTTCCACTGAAAGCTGACTCCTTAGTATTCGACTAACTGCCGACTAATATCAACTGCCTAGTAGTTCGACAGAAATCCAATAAAACTCTAAAGATGTTATATAATAGCCGGTTCATGCTCCCCCAATCTATGACACGGTCCCCTAATCTATGCTACAATTCCCCCAATCTAGGATACAGGACCAACACGCACCTACCCACTCTACTGCATTTTAATTTTCGTCAGGCACCATTCATATGAAACAATTTTTATAGTGTTGTGGAGTAGTTTTCGCACTGAAAGTTATAATCGTGCTTTGTCGGTTGCTAATCGACTTAACGCACCCAAAATGTTCTTCTTCTTCTATGTGCCCTGTCCCTTCAGGACGTAGGCGATCATGGATCTCCACGTCTCCCTATCCCTTGTGGCTCTTAGTATGTCATCCACCTGATCAGACTCTGCAGATATGTTATCCGCTGCCTTCCTCTGTCTCTCCTTCCTTCTATCTGTCCAGTCAGTATCAGGTTCTCCAGGCTCTCCTTCCTCATTGCATGTCCCAGGAACTTCAGTTGTCTCTTCCTGATGCTCAGCATCAATTTCCTTTTTGTTGCCATTCTTTCTAACACTTCGTCGTTGCTTGTATGCTCAGTCCACGATATCCGTAGCATCATTCTGTAGAACCACATTTCGGCCGCTTCCAGTTTTTTCCTCATTTTCGATGATATTGTCCAGCATTCACAGCCGTACTGAAGAACTGACATCACGTAGCAGTCTAGCACTCTTTTCTTCGTTTCTATTGAGATCTTCCTGTGTGTTAGTATTTTGCTCATCTTCTGGAACGCGTCCTTTGCCATGCCAATTCGCCTTCGGATCTCCGTGTCGCACTTTCCATCTCCTGTTAGAACACTTCCTAGGTACTTAAATTCTTGGACTTGTTTGATTCTGTTATCCCCCACCTGTATTTGGCATTTTGGGTTGTATCTTTTGCTGATGACCATGCACTCAGTTTTCTTAAAGTTTATTTGTAGTCCCTTCTTGTCACTCTCCACTGCTACTTTCTGTATGAGATCTTGCAGTTTCCTTTCCGTGTCCGCAATCAGTACTGTATCGTCCGCGTATCTTATGTTGTTCAGGTTGGCCTCCAATAATAAATCCTGGTGTGTCATCTAGGGTCCTCAAAATATTCTCGCTGTATAGGTTGAACAAATCCGGTGCAAAGACACATCCTTGTCTTACGCCTTTTTCTATCTTTGTGTATCTACTGAGGTCGTTACCTGTCCGTATGCAGGCCGTTTGCTGCCAGTAGAGATTCTTGATTATTCTTATATCTTTGCCGAAAATGTCGAGGTTGCCTATCATTTCCATCAATTCTTTGTGTCGTATTTTGTCGAATGCTTTCGCGTAATCAATGAAGCATAGGTACAAGTCTTTCTTCATTTGTAATGCCCTTTCAGAGAGCATCCTAATTATGAATATGGCGTTCCTTGTTCCAGTGTCTTTGACGAACCCCCAAAATGTTAGGAACTATAAAAATACGAAGAGTGTGAACCGAGCGACAGGCAAAATTTTCTACGTCTCTTGAGTAAAAAAAATAAATAGTACATAAAATTACAGAGTTTCTTCTTCTTCTTCTTCTTCTTCTTCTTCTTCTTCTTAATGTTGGTGTCATCAGGAGAGAATGTGTACCGTTTCGGGGCCTTCCTCTCAAAGGCTTCACTTACCCCGCTCACTGATGTGAAACCCGATTATAAGATATATTATCATATACAATGATATATTATAGTTATTTTTTACAGTATGCTTTTGTGCCTGTATTGTTATATATACACTATAAAAATTGTGTTTCATATGAATATTGCCTGATGAAAATTAAAATGCAGTAGAGTGGGTGGGTGGGTGTTGGTCCTGCATTATAGATTGGAGGAATTATAGCATAGATTATGGGACTGTGTCATAGATTGGAGGAGCTTGAACCGGTTCTTATATAACATCAGAAACGATTAGTATTTTTAACCACACAAAGCGTAATTGCTGCAAATAATTCACTATTTCAGTGACAACATCTCTGTCGTAGTTAGACGACTCCAACCAGTGTTTTTCCCTATTATTAGAAAATTATTTTGAAAGGTGATCGTAGAATGCTGCACGTTTGGGAAATGCCTGAAGAATCGTCTTTTGAATAAAATGGGGTGACGGAACTGCTTGTCGAAGTTTATGAAAATCATCTACACTGAGGATGTAAGTGTACTGGCCTCGTTCTAACTGTTGATCACGCCAGGTTACGCGCTCTCTCCCAGACACTGTTACTACTATCCACTCAGCATAATTGCATTATACACAACACCGATGGACACGGAAGGTTATGAACAGGCACAAATGTCTGAAAAAGAGAGTGGCTAGACGCCCAAGAAGACTAGCATGCTTGGATATGAGCAACCTGCCATTATGTCGAAAGGGCTTGTCTCAACGAAAGTGAACAGGAAATATATTTAAACAGTACCATTTTTGTAATTTTATTTTCAATCTTTTGGTAAACTTTCTAAAAAAAACTAGTTTTGTGTCAAACCAGTGTTCGATGGCGGTCTGCGTCATTGTGCAAGATTAAATCATTTTCACCCGTAAACTTCGTGAGCACAAATGGTTTCCTGCGAATGATCCGTACTAAGGTCAGTGTATATCACACCGCCATTAGAGAGACACGGACACTTTGCACATTATGATAATAGGATGGATCAATAATGTAATGCGGTTTTCTCAACACACTACCTCCAATCCTTTATCAGAGATACCCAGAAAACTTTCAACAGCACGATGCGGTGACAGTTTTCCACGTCCCTATAGCGATATTTCTGGGGCCAGGCCAAGCCAGGCCAGGCGCATTAACAGATCTCCTGGTGTTAATAATAGTACGTTTGTTGGCATTAATAATGATACGCTTGTTTGTGTTAATAGGTGTTAATAATAGTACCTTTTTGTGAAAATAATGGTACCTTTGTTGGTGTTAATAATTATTCCATCTTAGTAGATGACTACAAAATCCCGTTACAAGCAGTGTATACACTACAATATTTAAACGTTACTTAACGTTACTAATGTTGAATCCGGACACAAATTGATGCCGTGTTGCCACTTATTAGTGACCAGTCATCTTGCTCATGCATTATATTTGGTCATTCGCATTTTCAGGTGCCGGTGATGACTGTCTAAAATTCACTGATTCCTGGTATAGCCGTACTACCGTTAACTGACAAAATCCTAAAAAAGCGGATCCGCAGCTTTTTTAAACAAAAATAATTCCGCAATAAAAAGGTGTTAGACCATGTTTTTGTTCTACGGCTGCCACAGCTACACTACTTCTTTGCCTTCCTAATCTCAAATAATAAACTACCCAGTGTAAGGGAGACTTTCGTTTTATACCATTTCCATTTAGTTATTTGGAGTATCAAGTAGTAATATTACTGATTAGTAAATCCAATTACCAAACTATTGAGGTGCCCTATATATATATATATATATATATATATATATATATAATTAAATTTGTTATACAATTAAAAACACATCGCGACACGAACATTTCTATGTTTCGAGATTTACAAATGGATATATATATATACATATATATATATCTAGATAGATAGATATATATATATTCAGAAATTATAACATGGATATGTTACAATATCACTACAAAAGAAGCTATTTTGTTTCGACACTTCTTGTGTCTTGTCAAGATACAAGAAGTGTCGAAACAAAATAGCTACTTTTGTAGTGATATTGTAACATATCCATGTTATAATTTCTGAATAAATATTATTAGCTCTACTTTGTATCGAGCACTTTTTTAAAAATAGTGTTTCTTTGAACAAGGAATATTATTCCACCCATACTTATATATATATATATATATAGCTCAGAGATAGAATCACCGACTGACACCAATTCGGTCGGGTTTCAATCCTGGGTTAAAAGCAATCGGATGTCTAACCATACTGATGAGCTGTTATACAGCGAAAAAGATATATCTGCGGATGACTATATATATAGAGAGAGAGTGGGGGGGAAGGAAATCGAGCATTTCAAAATTTTGTCCCACTAACAATGCTTCTTCAATCAAATGCTGTTAAATCCTATCCAGTGCTCATAGTTGCCACAGCTAAACTATGTACAGCTCCACTACGTCGTTGCGTTATACATATATTCCATCTGACTGAATCTATTTCCTGTTGTAGGGGGAGTGTAACCATTAAATATACTGCAGTTTGTAAGTTTTTGGCACTTCAGTTCACCCGTACATCCACCCACGTGTGTGTGTGTGTGTGTGTGTGTGTGTGTGTGTGTGTGTGTGTGTGTGTGTGTGTGTGTGTGTGCAGGGACATATGTATTCAAGGAATCTGCCCTGGCCATTATATTTTTGTTGACGCTGATTGCCTTTGATGCCTTTATTCCAGCCGAAAGGGGCTGCGTTTCTTAGGGAAAAAACCCGTCCCTGACGAGACAGGCATTCACGCAGACCCACACGGATGATTAAACAAGCCATTGGCGCGTTTCAGCCCATTTTAAGAATCACCAAAGAATTTTTTTTGCAAGGGGTGTTGAAAAAAACTACCCGCTCGTTCTTCTGATTCTTCTTCTTACAGGTACATTCACTTCGCGGATTATGACCGGCAAAAAGTATACGCCGTCCCCCCCCCCCGCTGTTTTTCTAATATAAAAATGAATTAAGTGAGAACGCTTAAGGTGGGAAATAATCTTACATATTAAAGATATTAAAGACAAAATGCATTTTTATTTTTAAATTATCAACTCTTACTACTTTCAGATTGGATTGTGGACTTACTCAGACGCGCATAGATAAAATTAGATAGAAAAGAAAAAGCTGAGATAGATAGATAGATAGATAGATAGATAGATAGATAGATAGATTCTTACATACATACAAAGGAACAAAGTCAGTTAAACAAAAAGTATAGAGAAAATGATAGATAGATAGATAGATAGATAGATAGATAGATAGATAGATAGATAGATAGGAACAAACTCACTAAAGATAAAGATAGATAGATAGATAGATAGATAGATAGATAGATAGATAGATAGATTCTTACATACATACAAAGGAACAAAGTCAGTTAAACAAAAAGTATAGAGAAAATGATAGATAGATAGATAGATAGATAGATAGATAGATAGAACAAAGGAACAAACTAGATAAAGATAGATAGATAGATAGATAGATAGATAGATAGATAGATAGATAGATAGATAGATAGATTCTTACATACATACAAAGGAACAAAGTCAGTTAAACAAAAAGTATAGAGAAAATGATAGATAGATAGATAGATAGATAGATAGATAGATAGATAGATAGATAGATAGATAGATAGGAACAAACTCAGATAAAGATAGATAGATAGATAGATAGATAGATAGATAGATAGATAGATAGATAGATAGATAGATTCTTACATACATACAAAGGTACAAAGTCAGTTAAACAAAAAGTATAGAGAAAATGATAGATAGATAGATAGATAGATAGATAGATAGATAGATAGATAGATAGATAGATAGATAGATAGGAACAAACTCAGATAAAGAAAGTATAGATAGATAGATAGATAGATAGATAGATAGATAGATAGATAGATAGATAGATAGATAGATAGATAGGAACAAACTCGGATAAAGAAAGTATAGATAGATAGATAGATAGATAGATAGATAGATAGATAGATAGATAGATAGATAAGAAAAACCTTAAATAAAGAGACAAATTAGAGTAAAACTGATAGATAGATAGATAGATAGATAGATAGGAACAAACTCAGATAAAGATAGATAGATAGATAGATAGATAGATAGATAGATAGATAGATAGATAGATAAGAAAAACCTTAAATAAAGAGACAAATTAGAGTAAAACTGATAGATAGATAGATAGATAGATAGATAGATAGATAGATAGATAGATAGATAGATAGATAGATTCTTACATACATACAAAGGTACAAAGTCAGTTAAACAAAAAGTATAGAGAAAATGATAGATAGATAGATAGATAGATAGATAGATAGATAGATAGATAGATAGATAGATAGATAGATAGATAGGAACAAACTCAGATAAAGAAAGTATAGATAGATAGATAGATAGATAGATAGATAGATAGATAGATAGATAGATAGATAGATAGATAGATAGATAGATAAGAAAAACCTTAAATAAAGAGACAAATTAGAGTAAAACTGATAGATAGATAGATAGATAGATAGATAGATAGATAGATAGACAAAGGAACGAGATAGATAGATAGATAGATAGATAGATAGATAGATAGATAGATAGATAGATAGATAGATAGATAGACAGACAGATAGATAGATACTTATATCTACTTTATCTTCAAAATTAATCATTCTTTTTATATTTATATATATATAAGAAGATTGCTCTTTCTCGAAGAATGAAGCATTTGTTGATATAGAATGTCTGGACACTGTAGACAAGCAGATATAAAACTTGATATAAGTGACAGGATTCAAATACTAAATGGCAAGCAAGCATTCTTAACCATAAAGAACCATTCGAACGACTTCTCCAAGAACCTCTCCTTCCAACTAATTAACCAAACAAAAACTGAATCAAATTCTAAAAATATGTGTGATTCACTAAGGGTTGCTACGCAAAATAACCAATGGAAAGACAAAAGTGAATGTATTTCATGGTTACAGAAAATTAAAAATAGAGAAAATAATGTTTTTATGGAATAAAATATTAAAAACTTCTCCCAATATTTGAAGATTTAGATTTTGTTAAGAACTTTACAAAGATACCACCGGAACATATAGAAATAGTTTTATATTGCCGCAAATGCCTGCCATTTCACAATGCGAAGTAAGATAAAAAAAATCTAAAAAAGGAGCCAAAGTCTCAATTTTGGTAAAGAAGTCAAAATGAATGAAAAAAAGTTTGTTCAATATTTATACGTAGAACTCAATCAACAAATTGGCAATGTCTTTTCATACATGACACCAAACACAAAATTAAGATCTGTAAACATCGGATCAAATCCTCCTACCGACATAATCAAACAAATTCCTAAAGAAACAAAATATAGACTTCTAAAAGTCCCCCCAATAAAACAATTTTTGATGAGAGGAAAAAGATTATGAAAAAGAGAAGAAAATGGACATAAAAATAAATTAGAATATAAACCCCCAAATAAATTAACAAAGTATAATACGAGAAAACGTCATATTGTTTTGTTTAACCCGACTTTAATTTAAAAGTAAAATCCAAAATAAGAAAATATATATATTTTCTTTTAATCATATCACCCCGAGCAAGGCGGTAACTTAAGAGTGAAAAGATTAGAAAAGAGAAAGCCAGAAAAGACATCCTAAACAGGGAACAAGAGACGAGCCTCTACACCTGTTCAATACACGTGGGTGGAGTGTGAACCGAGCGATTGCTTGGTCTATCTACTCCAATTGAAAAAAAGAAAAAAAGAAGAGTGAAAAGATTGGAAAAGAGAAAGCCGGAAACCACATCCTAAACAGGGAACAAGGGATGGGCCTCTTCATCTGTTCAATAGACGTGGGTGGAGTGTGAACCGGGCGATAGTTTGGTCTATCTACTCCAATTGAAAAAAAGAAAAAAAAAGAGTGAAAAGATTGGAAAAGAGAAAGCCGGAAACCACATCCTAAACAGGGAACAAGGGATGAGCCTATTTACCTGTTCAATAGACGTGGGTGGAGTGTTAACCGGGTGATAGTTTTCGAACTACTTATTAAGCCCTTCCCAAATAGTTCCATGCTACACAAAATATTTAACAGAAATACAGTTAAGTTGCAGCTGCAATTCCAATTTAGAAAATTGTATAAAGAAAAAAATACTAAAAATTAAGAAAAGTAAACAACGTGCAGCAGATTACCGTCAATGAAAAATGTAACTACAGAGATAAAATAAAACATATCCGCTAGAAGAAGTTTGCTTAACCGATAATGTTATTTACAAAGCAGAAGTCGAAGATAAAATGTACTTAGAATGTACTGAAGGTAATTTTTAAACGCGATGAAATAATCACAAGTCAACATTCAAACTAAAAAAAATTTAAAATAGCACCAAACTAGCCGACTACGTACGAAAATTAAAAGAATAAAATGGCGAAAACCTCTACGTGCCGTGGAAAATATTAAAAAAGGCAAAAATTGCAACGGTGGCAATATCTGCAGATTGTGCTAAGAAGAAAAGTCAACTATAATATTGTTTCCAGGACGAAAAAAGCTACTAAAATAATGTCCGGATTAGAAAATAGTTTTTAGGCCCGTACAAACTCGGATGAAAGGATTCTCAGTTACAAACCACTCCCTTATTATCAACTTCCAGTTATAAACTTATAAGAGCGTTAATCGTTAAGTATTGGTGGTGCATTGGATATCGGCTCGGAACGAGAAATCGGGGAGCCGAGTTCAAATTCCAGCTCAATTCATTGCATTCACTTACGCGCAAATACCCTTGGGAAAGGTATTAATCCGTCTATTCCTTTCAGTTATGGACTAAATAACAGGACAGATTGGGTTTTTATAGCCTTGGTCGGCAACCAGTCTACCGCAGAAAGTACTGGCAACCTACTGCGGGATAATCTTCTGCCAGTCAGTCATGTCTCTTTTCACGTATGGCACTGACTGAATCAGTCAATACAAACGCTTTTGTGATGATTGGGGGATCATCATCTTTCAGTTGTGCCTCTGTCTTCGAGCACAGTGCTGTTCCACTGTATCTCTTTCTTTTCGAGAACAGACATGCAATTGTGAAAGATTAGACTGATAGGCCGTGCCACCCCATTGCACTAAAGGGGTGGACCGGTGGTCGCAACCGCAGCCAGCACGACCTGCGGTTACAGGGATTTGGCAATTTTTGGCCCTTAGCAATGTGCAAACTTTCGGACCCCTCTACATAAAACCTCGAACTTGTGTCACATCCACGTCTTAGTAGTAGGTGGGGGGCGAGGTAAATACAAATTGCCTGACAAAACCGAAAGGTCGAAACCATGGTAACGTAATCGGATGATCTTTCCAACATAAACATCTAAAACTCTACATGCTAACACTTCATTTTCTTTCAAATATGTATTGAGCACTTTCTGATACAACTGTCTAATTTAAATCTGGTCCATAACTGCCTTATATATAAACACACACACACACACACACACAGATATATATATATATATATATATATATATATATATATATATATATATATCATCCGCCCCAAGCAAGGCGATAATGTCACTAAGCGGTAAGGGATTCCTCAGAATAAACGAAAATAAAAATGAGAAAACTTTAGAAGAAACTGGAAAGAAGGGATAAATTTCTATTCTGTTCAATAAATGTAAAAGGAGTGTGAAGCGGGAGATATACTTGTATATATATATATAAACTTATTTATAAATGAAACTTTGTGTGTGTGTGTGTGTGTGTGTGTGTCTGTGTGTGTTTATCCGTTAACTATAGACTCCGAAACGGCTGAACCAATTTTCTTGAAAAGTTACACTGTTGTACTATAAGCGTCTATGAGTGTTCTTAGCTAGGTTTTGTTACGAGGTACCCCCGACAAATATCGAAAATCGAAAATCGAAAAAATCGGGTTATAGAAGGATTGGTCCGATTTTAATAAAAATTGATACACTCATAGACAAAGACATAAGAAACGATATTCAGAAGTTTCAAGGTAGCAGATCTTACAATAGTGCAGAAAATTTTATATCGATACCAGGAAATCAAAATTTGACTTACATTCATTTTCCTTTCAGTCTATGGTTTCGCTTCAACTAGAAACAACTATTGCTTTTTAGTCTTTCGTGCCAACGTCCAAAGAGTCTGAGCTCCAGGACCATGGATTAGTTTTAAAGTTTTCATTACACCCGAACAACGTCGGGTTATACTGCTAGTATATATATATATATATATATATATATATATGTATATATATATATAGTTATCCGCAGACAGATCTGTTTCACAGTATAACAGCTCACAGCGTGCGTTATACGCAAGTAGCTAAGAGTGTTCAAATTCATAACTGAAGGAGTGATGCGTAGATGCTAGAATGGCTACTGTTTTTCAAGGTCTACTATTCTTTCGGAGTGCTCAATCAGAGTGTGAGAGAGTATATATATTAGAGAAAGAGAGAGGTAGAAAGAGATAGAAAGCACAGGCAGAAAGAGAGAGAGAGAGAGTGCATCAGATGACGATATATGTGTTAAATATAAATGAGTAACAGAAATAGACATAAAGTGATTAATGATAAAGTATAATATGATAGATAGATAGATAGATAGATAGATAGATAGATAGATAGATAGATAGGACTAGGACTGAGATAGATAGATAGATAGATAGATAGATAGATAGATAGATAGATAGATAGATAGGACTAGACTGAGATGAGATAGATAGATAGATAGATAGATAGATAGATAGATAGATAGATAGATAGGACTAGACTGAGATAGATAGATAGATAGATAGATAGGACTAGACTGAGATAGATAGATAGCTAGATAGATAGATAGATAGGACTAGACTGAAATAGATAGATAGATAGATAGATAGATAGATAGATAGATAGATAGATAGATAGATAGATTTGAATACGAACCAGAGAAAAGCCCATGAACAAACTTTTCTTCCACGCAGAACATATTTTCAATGATTCAACAGAAAGTGATATGAAAAAAGCGTTGAAGGTTTGAAACATTCTTAAGTCGACGTTTGGGAGAGTAAAATAATGGAAAAAATTTTAAAAAATAAATTAAAGCAAATGGACACAAATGATGAAAATGTAAATAAGAAATTGAAGATAGAATAAAAATTCGGAAAAATTAATAGCAATAAAAATCATAAAAACTAAGGAAATTAAAAGAAATGAAAATAATTGAAATGAAAAAATATAAAGATGTTGAGAAAATGAAAAATGACAGATGAAAATATTTACAAAGAATTACAAAGTGAGAAAAATGTTACCAAAACGAAATATAAGAACATTAAAAATAAAAGTAAAATGATTAAAACAATGAGAAACTATAAAAGAAAAAGTGAAAATATTGGAAAATAAAAAAAACAATTATTAAGGAATTATGAAAATGAAAAACGACAGATGAAAATATTAACAAAGAATATTTACAAAATGAAAAATCTTTATCAAAATGAAATATAAGAACATTAAAAATGCATGAAAAATTATTAAAACAATAAAAAAGATATGAAAGAAAAAATGAAAATATTAGAAATTTTTAAAAAAATTATGAAGCAATTGATAAAAACGAAAATTGACGTATGAAAATATGAACAAACAATAATTACAAATTGAGAAAATTTTACCAAAATGTAATAAACTTTGAAAATAAAGGTAGAACGATTAAAACAATAAGAAAATATTAAAGAAAAATTGAAAATATATGAAATTAAAAAAAATTATGAAGTAATTGATAAAATGAAAAATGACAGATGAAAATATTTACAAACAATAATTACAAAATGAAAAAATTTATCAAAATGAAATATAAGAACATTAAAAATACATGAAAAACGATTAAAACAATAAAAAAAGATATAAACGAAAAAATGAAAATATTAAATTTTTTAAAAACGTATGAAGCAATTGATAAAAATGAAAAATGACTGATAAAAATATTAACAAACAATAATTACAAATTGAGAAAGTTTTACCAAAATTAAATATAATAACATTAAAAATACATGAAAAACGATTAAAACAATAAAAAATCTAAAAGAAAAAAGAAAAATATTAGAAATTAAAAAAAAACAATTATGAAGTAATTGATAAAAATGAAAATTGACAGATGAAAATATTAACAAAGAATAATTACAAAGTGAGAAAATTTTACCAAAATTAAATAAAAGAACATTAAGAATACATGAAAAACGATTAAAACAATAAGAAAAAAATGTAAAACGATTAAGCAATAAAATATATCATAAAAAGATGAAAATATAGAAAAAAACCCAAAAATGTAAAACTCATAAAAATAATTTGGACAATGAGTGAAAGAAAAAAGGAAAATTTCATAAATGAATTTTTTCATATTGAAAATTACAAAAACTGAAAATGATGTGACAAACACAGAAAAATAAGTTGGTACAAAAATGTAGCAGATTAGAAGAAGCAAAATATTGAACGTCATGCTTTAAGGTGCATTATCATTTCTTGGACATTTTCGCATCAAAAAGTAACTTTCTTTTTTAATCGTTAAATAAACAACAACATAAGAAACAATGTATATTTTCTGCTGGTTGTATAAAACTTTGCCATGATTTAGATGACCGAATGTATGGACATTAAGTGAAGTCCGAACTCACTGCTTAGTAATTGTCAATCAGACAAGACCGCCAACGCTGTGTTGGCAATTTAGTTTCATTCTTCTTTTTTTTTTGTCTTTAACACTTCAACTTCCTTTCACAAGATCTTCCTCTCTTTTTCTCAAACTTCCCCCCTTGTAATCCTATTTACCTCCTCCTCCTCCTCCTCTTTTTACATTTTATTATTCACCTTCGACTTCTACTCTTCCCTTTCCACCACTCAAATTATCAACATTGATTAGCAGTAAAACGTCGGATGTAGTTATCCGTACGTAAACTGAAATCGGACATCAGAGTTTGGGCCTATACCCTACTGTTTTCACTTTCGCACAAAGGCCGCCCAGAATGGCATGTATCCATTTCTTGCGAATCTGACTATAACAGGGTTGACTGGTATCTCTAACCTACTCTGGATGCAAAACCATGAAGATAGTAACGGGAAACTGCTCTACTATCTTCCTAAGAAATCATGGCGAATCTCAAATAATAAGAAAAAAGAATCGATGGAAAGTCTTGATTCTCTACATCCTGAAGCGATATGGCATTAAAAAGTAAATGATAGCTTTCAGGGTAAATCATGTGATAGAATTTTTATCAGCTGTCCAAGAGTGATCGTAATATTCCAGCTGTTTAAGGAATACTGTCGCACCACCTCCTCTATTTTTTTTTTTTTTTGATTCTCAGGGGTATGAAACCATTTCTAGTGCCCATAGGACGACAGCCATTTTCATATTAAACATTTTTTACTTATTTTCTGAGGTCTAAATATTTGTACATACGGATAATCCTGTAGACACCCATGTGAAATATAGAGGTACAAAGTCATCATACTTGCTGTTGCGGACATTGTAGACTCCACTGACGGGTACAAGGCTACAGTGTCACCATACGTGCTGTTGTAGACATTATAGACTCCACTGTCGGGTATAGAGCTACAGTGTCACCATACTTGCTGTTGTTGTCTTTGTAGACTCTCTTGTCGGGTATAGCGTTACAGTGTTACCATACTTGCTGTTGTGGACATTATAGACTCCACTGTCGGGCATAGGGATACAGTGTCACCATCTGTGGACATTATAGACTCTACTGTCGAGTATAGAGCTACAGTGTCACCATACTTGCTGTTGTGTACATTATAGACTCTACTGTCCAGTATAGGGCTACAGTGTCACCATACTTGCTGTTGTGGACATTATAGACTCTACTGTCCAGTATAGGGCTACAGTTTCACCATACATGCTGTTTTGTACATTATAGACTCTACTGTCCAGTATAGGGCTACAGTGTCGCCATACTTGCTGTTGTGTACATTATAGACTCTACTGTCCAGTATAGGGCTACAGTGTCACCATACTTGCTGTTGTGTACATTATAGACTCTACTGTCGGGTATAGAGCTAGAGTGTCACCATACTTGCTGTTGTGTACATTATAGACTCTACTGTCCAGTATGGGGCTACAGTGTCACCATACTTGTTGTTGTGTACATTATAGACTCTACTGTCCAGTATAGGGCTACAGTGTTCACCATACTTGCTGTTGTGGACATTATAGACTCTACTGTCGGGTATAGAGCTACAGTGTTACCATACTTGCTGTTGTGGACATTATAGACTCTACTGTCCGGTATAGAGCTACAGTGTCACCATACTTGCTGTTGTGGACATTATAGACTCCGCTGTCGGGTATAGAGCTACAGTGTCACCATACTTGCTGTTGTTGTCTTTGTAGACTCTCTTGTCGGGTATAGCGTTACAGTGTTACCATACTTGCTGTTGTGGACATCATAGACTAGACTGTCGGGCATAGGGATACAGTGTCACCAGACTTGCTGCTGTGGACATTATAGACTCTACTATCGAGTATAGGGCTTCAGTGTCACCATACTTGCTGTTGTGTACATTATAGACTCTACTGTCCAGTATAGGGCTACAGTGTCACCATACTTGCTGTTGTGTACATTATAGACTATCCAGTTCTGTATAGTACTACAGTGTCACCTTTGCTGCCGGATACTGAGCTACAATATTACTATATTTGTTGTTTGTGACCTTGTTGATTTACATGTGCGGTATAGGGGTAGAGCCTCACCATACTTACTGTTGCTGAGCTTGCTTCCATTACGACTACTCAACCACAATTTTTTCATGTTCTTGTTCTGATAACTTTCAATGGAAGCAACTCCACGGAAATGCTCATCGCTTCCGCTTACTTTTCTGGTCGATATTCGTAAGGCTTTTGTCTGATTTTGCTTATGTTTTCTGTTTCAAGAACTTCATGTCTCTTCCAAGTATGCCAACGGTGATGGGCAAAATAACCCTCATGTTCCAAATTTTCATAGGCAAATCTTTTCTTCAACTTGCAATTCCTGTATATTAATTTAAAGCTTCAAAAACAAAATTTCATTTCAATTCCTTATAACAAGTATCACACGTACACAGACACATACACTCACATTCACACAAACGGGGGTTGTTTCAAAAGTAATACGTTCCATTTGTCTCTACATAAACTACTACAGATACACGAAGCAAAATATCAACGTTGGATAAGACGAGTTTTTAAGCTATAAAATCTATCTTCATTTCGTGGTTTGCCGTGCTGAGCTGACTGGAATGTCGTTTGTCGTACGCGTCGACGTTGACAGGGTTTGAACACCTAACTATACTTGCATCTACATTTTGGTCTCCGTAAACGCCTATCAAGGGTTGATCCATTTTTAATGGATGTTAACATTCCATATGGATGAAAACATTTATACATCTCTGGTTTATGCACTCATCCATGTCAGATGGCACGCTTTCAGACTGGAGATTATTTGTTATTTCCAACAAGGCAAAGAAAATTATTGTCAATTAGTGAGAGAGCCCTGCCTCTGTTGCTAAATCAACAACATCCTCTTCTGAAACGCTATTCCCTACCGCATGCTTGCTTCCCCGACGGCTACAACCTCCAGGAGTTTAAATGTAAGGTCAATAGACACCTCCTAACACATTAACTCACACCCACTCTCTCCAACTCTCTCCCTATGTACATCCTAAGTCGTCTATCACCCTCTTTCTGACATTTCCTATGCCCAATCCCTCTATGTAACCCCCTGCGCTATAGTGGTAGTGGAATGCCTTGCTTGGGGTGACATGATTAAAAAAAAAATTTGATAAAAGCATAAAAAGTTGTTTTAATGAAACTTAATTTTTAAAATTTTTTAAGAAATTTTCTGTTTTTATTTTTCCAGCATTTTATGGTTTATTAAAAAAAATTCACAATTTTTGGGATACGCTGTCTGTGTGTGTGTGTGTGTGTGTGTGTGTGTGTGTGTGTGTGTGTGTGTGTGTGGGCGTGGGTGATTAAAATCAGAAAGTGACAGATGAAATTTCTTGGACACAATGAGGAAAGAAGTCTTAGAGAATTTGATACTTACAGGGGAAATTAAAAACAAGAAAAGCCGACGGAAACAGTGACCTAAGGAGCTTGTGCAAATGGCAGAACATGAACATGGACTGATAAAAATTAATTAGTACTACAAGGAATAGGGATTCATGAACAGTCGTGATCGGCAACGTCTTGACTGGACAGAAGAGTATTTGTGTTTGTGCGTGTATTTATGAGCATGTGTGCGTCTATGATAAAATATAAGCCCAAGAATGTTTGGTACCTATTGGTAGATATTCGGATGTATGTGTGTACTTAGCCAAATTTATATATGAAATTTGCAGTTGTAAGCGCGCTTTTCATCAGGATATGGGAGATATTAGATATAAAGGTAGAAGGGAAAAAAATTGTAAAATATACTGGGATCGCTAGACAAAACACGCAGCATAGCTACGATGCGTCGACAGTGTCCAGGTGGCTAGCAGTGACAAAACGTTTCAACGAATAACTTACCCTTGGGTAGGGGCGAGGCAACAATGTACTCATAACAGTACATTGTTAAGGACATTCATATATATATATATATATATATATTCAATATATATATATATATTGAATAGAGAACAAAGAAACTCTTAAAGTACTTTTCATATTTGATTTTTTATATGCCAAGTAATTTTTGGGCGTAGTCGGTCGGTCACGGCTCTCCTCAACTTTCTGGATGCTTGACAATCTCCTCACAAATAAAGAAGAAATTCAAGGCAACAGAAATATGGTTCTACCGGAGGATACTGAGAATTCTGTGGACGCCAAATTGTGAGTAAGGAAAAATACTAACAAAATTTTAAAGAAATGGACACTTACACTTATCATCAGAATGAAAGAGTTGAAATTCTATGGCACATAATGAGGAAAGAGGGCTTGGAAAATTTGAAAGTCACAGGATAGAGTGAAAGTAAGAGGGATAGAGGAAAATAGTGGGTAGACAACTTCTATAAATGGATGGCGGAGACAGCAAAAGGCCAAAATTTCTTAAGAGCTATGGACAATTAATTGTGGAAAGCCATCATCGCGTACGCCCTGAAGGAACATTTCTTCTTCTTCTTCTTCTTCTTCTTCTTCTTCTTCTTTGTACCTTGTCCTTTCAGGATCATCACCTTCCACGTCTCCTTATCCCTGGTGACTATTAGCATGCGTTCTCCTGTAACGTCTCGCAGTCCCCCGTTCTGTCATCCACCTGCTCTGGCCCCTCAAATATGTTATCCGCTGCTTTCCTGTGTCTCCTTTTTCCTCTATCTGGCCTGTTAGTATCAAGTTCTCCAAGCCCTCTTTCCTCATTGCATGTCCCATGAACTTCAGTTGTTTCTTCCTGATTCTCAATATTAATTTCCTTTTCGTTTCCATTCTTTCCAACACCACGTCATTGCTCACAGGCTCGGTCCACGATGTCCGCAGCATCCTTCTGTAGAACCACATTTCAGCTTCTTCAAGTTTTCTCTTCATCTTTATTGATATTGTCCAACATTCGCTGCCATATTGAAGAACTGACATCACATAGCAATCCAGTACTCTCTTCTTTGTTTCTAGTGAAAGTTTCCCATGTCTTAATACTTTACTCAGCTTCTGGAACGCGTCATTCGTCATGCCAATTCGCCATCGGATCTCTGTGTTGCACTTTCCGTCTTCAGTTAGAAGACTTTCCAGATATTTAAATTTTCGTATCTGCTTGATTTTAACATCCCCCACCTGTATTTGGCACTTTGGGCTGCTCTTTTCGCTGATGACCATGCATTCGGTTTTCTTGCAGTTTATTTGTAATCCTTTTTTGTCACTCTCTTCAACTATTTTTCTGCAGGAGGTCCTGCAGTTTTCTTTCCGTCTCTGTTTGGCGTTTTACCATCATTTTTGTTTGTTCTGACATCAATTAACACAAACATGTTAGCTAGGTTACTCGCTGTTTCCCTATGCTTCTGTTACATTTACTTTGTCCTGTGCATGTTATATTCTCTAGGCCGTCTTTTTTTAATATATGCCCCAGACGTTTAAAGATTCTCTTTCTCGTTGTAGGCATATTTTCCTTAAAACTCCCTCGTTGCTTGCGTGCTTTGTTCACGTAAATCATCGGAAGAAAAAGATCTCTGTTTTTTTGTTTTTTTTCGAACATTTTCTTCAACTGAGAAAGGAAGTATCTAGCGTTAAGTGGCTTATAGGAAATGATATACTGCGTAGTAATCCAGCAATATTTTCTCTATTTCTAATTATATTTCCCCATATCATAATAAACTTGACGACATCTTTCTCTATAGCCAGTTAGTATAATTTACTGACCTGCTTGGTTTTGACGCCCCTAATACATAGCTAACACCCAGCATTGTCTCTTTAGTCTTCTTACATTTAATGGGATGTGCGTTGTAGTGCAGTGGATATCGGCTAGGAAGGAGAAATCAGAGAGCCGAGTTCGAATTCCAGTTTCATTCATTTACGCGGAAATACCCTTGAAAAAGGTATTAATCCGTTGCTTTTCTCGCTAACTATGGATTAAATAGCAAAACAGATTGGGTTCTATAGCTCTGGTTGGTAACTACTCTACCGCATAAAATAATGGCAACCGACTGCGGGAAAAGTTTCTGCCCAGTCAGTCATTTTGGCAAATGTAACCGAGTAGGACAAGTTGCCGTAATGGACTGGTACTCGTTGTAGTCGTATGCAGCATGCTTAGGTGTAGGCTTATACAATAGGGGTAGCCAAACGGCGTTCAACAGCTGTAGTCGTAGGCTTCCCGCCTTAGTCTGTATTTATGGATGACACCAGCCAATGATATTACTGTGTGGAGGAACCCAGGTGTATGCATATTCATTAGATCAATATGAATTTTTTTGTTTAATATAATGCCACTAAGATGCAAGAAGTTACTGGGGTGAAAGAGAATAGGAATACTTCGATGAGGAGAAAAGACAATAAAAGAACAGGGTCCGAGAAGACAAAAGACGGCGACTCATGTTGCATTTACATCTTTGACGATTGTAGGTGACAGTGAAACAAGAAACCGGATCAAAGTTCCTCAAGCGGGAAAAGAAATCATCATGATCGAGCTTACGATTACACTGAGCATTAATTAAAATATGAGACCTAACTGCCAATCTAGTAGCACACTTCAATTTATTCGCTTACAGTATCAAGGAGGAGTGCTCATTAAAACAAGAACCATTGAAATATTTGTAGAAAAGACACAGGGAGTCCACGTTACGGTGCTGGGGTAGTAACTGAAATCAAGATGCCAGGTCAGAAACGTACAGCTCTTTCTTTTAATTTTGCTAAGAATCTCGAGATATATAGCAGAAGCACTAGGCCAAATCTGCCAAAAATATTCCTAGTAATAGACCTAGAAATTTGTTCAATATAATGGCTCTACTTTATGTCAGTGGAAAACGTTAAAACAGGAAAGCGCAATGAGTTGCTCTCCTGGTGGTTAGATATAATTGGAGTAGATAGATTAAACTATCGCCCGGTTCACACTCCACCCACATCTATTGAACAGGTGTAGAGGCTCATCCCTTGTTTCCTGTTTAGGATGTGGTTTCCGGCTTTCTCTTTTCCCATCTTTTCACTCTTTTCTTTCATTTTCTTTTCTTTTTTCTTCTTCAATTGGAGTAGATAGACTAAACTATCGCTCGGTTTCATACGCCACCCACGTCTATTGAATAGGTGAAGAGGCTCATCCCTTGTTCCCTGTTTAGGACGTGGTTTCTGGCTTTCTCTCTTTCAATCTTTTCACTCTTTTCTTTTTTTTATTTTTTCAATTGGAGTAGATAAACTAAACTATCGCCCGGTTCATACTCCATCCACGTCTATTGAACAGATGAAGAGGCTCATCCCTTGTTCCCTGTTTTGGATGTGGTTTCCAGATTTCTCTTTTCCAATCTTTTCACTCTTACGTAGCCCCCTGCACATCAGTGGCGTTATATATATATATATATATATATATATATATATATATACTAAAAACAATTTTTTCCTACATGTTCTTTACTTATTCTATTCTTCTCGTCGGATTCCGATCCATATATTTAACATATATATATGAGTCAAATAACAGGGCAGATTGGGTTCTGTTACCTTGGTTGGGAACCAGTCTACCGCAGAAAGTAATGACAACCTACTGCAGGATAATCTTCTGCCGAGTCAGTCATATCTCTCTCGTGACATGGTCGTCCAAGCGTGTATCACGTATGCCACATAACTGACTGATAGAAAAATAGACTGAGATAGATAGATAGATAGATAGATAGATAGATAGATAGATAGATAGATCTGAACAGAGTGAGAACAGATAGATAGATAGATAGATAGATAGATAGATAGATAGATAGATAGATCAGAACAGAGTCAGAACAGATAGATAGATAGATAGATAGATAGATAGATAGATAGATAGATAGATAGATAGATAGATCTGAACAGAGTGAGATAGATAGATAGATAGATAGATAGATAGATAGATAGATATGGACAGAATTAGATAGATAGATAGATAGATAGATAGATAGATAGATAGATAGATAGATAGATAGATAATGAACAGACTGAGATAGATAGATAGATAGATAGATAGATAGATAGATAGATAGATAGATAGATAATAAACAGACTGAGATAGATAGATAGATAGATAGATAGATAGATAGATAGATAGATATGGATTAACATAACAGGTGGAAAGACAGACAATAGTTATAGTTATTCAAATGTCATATATCACTTTCCTAAGTTTTCAATGAACGACGGCACTATTTAAAAAACAAGCCACTTAAATTTCAATATTTACTCATCAAACAAAAAATATGGCTGGGATTGTTAATATTTTACTGATTTTTATATCTTTCCCGCTGTATTTTTTATGGATAAGGCGAATTAACACACAAATTTCCGATTGTCAAATTCTGATTACATACGTATCATTTCTTTCATTCTCTGTAGAGTCATAAAATATGGCTAAATTTAACTGACAGCTACTGTATTTAATATATGCCTTAAATTTAACAATCTATTGTCATTAAATAAATCGAGGGCAGCAAAAATCCGAGCTTATTTACGGAATAAATTAAACGGAAAGTTCAATTCGACAGTCGACAGAGCTTAAATATACCGTTGTAATATGGCTTCGCTGTGACTTTTCTATAAATACTTTCATGGTAATTGTCCTAATGAACTTAGCTCTACGATACCTAGACGTTATGAATTTAAGTGCAATACTTTGATGGCGACAAAGTCTCATTATTTTACAGTAGATTTGGTTAGATGTAACCGTAGGTAACTTGCTAACAGTTTCCTTTCTCGCATTTCTTGCTTGTCGGACTCTCTTCCGACTTCATGCTTTCTAGCCCTTTTTGATCTTCAAAAATTTAAACGTAATATCAATCGTTGTCTACTGCCTTCTTAATTCCTCTTCTTTCATTGTTCTCGCTCCTTTATAATGTTTGTCTTCTTTCTTATTCTTTCACTCTCATCAACCCCCTTTTTTAGTGGCTTTATTGCCTTGCTGGAGGTGAAACGATTAAAATAAAAAATATATATTAATAATACAATATCCACATCTGCTACATTGATTTTTATGCACGGGCAATCATATTTCTTTCTCGCAATATTCTTCGGCTGCTAAGTTGAACACTTTCGGCTTGGCTAATGTATCTCGGCTGCTGGTGGTTGCTTACATTCTGTAAATAACACGCTATGAATTCTGTCGTGCGCCAATAGCTTAAGGGTTGTTGTCTCTAGCTGATGACAAAATCAGTCGAGTTTTAATCTCAGCTTGAAGCAAACGATTTATCTAACCCCAATGATGAGCTGTGATACAGCGAAACAGGCTTGTATTCGCATGATTATTTAGGCTCTCTCCAGTCGATAAAGCAATGAAAAAGAAGGTAGAATTTATAAACAATAGCCACTTAAGTTATTCTGCAATGTTCTTTGGCTGCTTAGTTGAACGCTTTCGGCTCGGCTAATGAATTGAATGATCCGGGTTACTGGCGGTTGTTTACATTCTATACAGGCCATGAAGTCAGCCTTTCTCTGCCTTGTGCCGATACCTTAGAGGTTGACGACAAATCAGTCGAGTTTCAGTCTTGGCTTGAAGCAAACGGTTTATCTAGTCGCACTGGTGAGCTGTGACACAGAGAAACAGGCCTGTATGAGGATGATGGTGACTGTCTGTGTATACATTGCTTATATACAAGACGCTAAAATTTCCCTCATCAGGTTCCATGCGCCTATGGCTTAGCGGGTAGCAATTCCGACTGACACCAAATCGGTCGAGTTTCGATCCCGGCCAGAAGCAGGTGGATTTTTCTAGCCACACTGATGAGCTGTGATACAGCGAAACAGGCTTGTATGTGGATGACTAATATATATATATATATTTATACAGAGAAAGACAGAGAGCGAGAGAGAAAGAGAGAGGTAGCAAGACAAATGTTAAAAAGATTTATGCATTTGCTTATAAAAATAATCGTGCAATAGAACAGATGAGGCTAACTATGATTTTTTCAAAATTACAGATTAATGTCCTTTATTATTCAACAGAAGCAATCATTATGCAAATTTGGAGTATACGAAACGACATGATATTGATTTTAAGGAGCGTATTGCGTTTGGCTTTAAACAACTACCAAAGGAAATATTAAATATAATAGAAAAAGATGACTACAAAAAGTTGACACCAGGTAACAGCATTGGTTTGTTTAGGACAAGATAGCCGGATGGAGCCATGGCATTCTTTACTTAAAGCTAAGTCATGGTTAAATCGGAGTCCTATCTCAAATCTCGTTGATAGAGAAGATTTTTGGTTTCGGTTTTGTAGTCGTCTTAAGAAATTCACAGAAAACAGTTGATATTAATGGCACAATTAATTTGATTTGAAAAGTTAATTCTCTTTATCTAAGTACATTTATTTTACTATTGTAAGGTCTAATTACAAATAATAAATATTTTCGCTAAAATTCGAATCCATCTACTCCTACTCCATTAGCAGCTGTGTGTGAAATGAAAAGCGTATTTTAAATTTGAACTAATCAAGATAGTGCTTTAAAAGGTTCCGGGCCTCATCCAGAAAGAAAATCTATAACTGAACATTTTCGTTGTGGCAAAAGACTACCACTTCTTATAAAACTATGTCCTGGGGATGACGATGAACTGCATCCAGCAGCAAGGCCTCTGATTAGGAGGTTGTGAGGGGCATAGAACCACCTCTTAATTGCTGTTGTCCCTATGTCCATACAGACCATGAGTGGTAGCACCTGTTAGGATCCCAGCTATGGGCAAATAGTTAACTCCAAAACTGAGGTTAAAACACTATGAAAGTATAAAAATAGACTTTTATAGAAATATATACATAAAGATAGACTTTAATAAAAAAATATACATTTTTGAAATAAAAATATTACCAACAATACATTTTTAAGGAAAA
This sequence comes from Ascarosepion bandense, assembly GCA_037127315.1. NCBI lineage: Eukaryota > Metazoa > Mollusca > Cephalopoda > Sepiida > Sepiidae > Ascarosepion > Ascarosepion bandense. The sequence continues at coordinate 4,270,547 of JBBBDQ010001011.1, forward strand.
AGAAATTATTGCCATTATACATTTTTGAAGGAAAAATGATTACCAGCAATACATTTTTGAATACAAAACAAGACATCTTCAGTTTTCTAGAATAAAGAAATAAATATAAAATTTTCCTCAAAATCTGACTAAATCAACCTTCTCACTATAACCAAACATTAAACAAAATACCTTAAAACCCCATTTTTTGGCATTAAATTACCCACAGAGGTGTTGATATGCCGTTAAACAAAACCCAAGCTCTTATAAAGCTAGAAAAAACTTATTCAGATGTCTGTTTTAATTTCCATGCAGATAAGGCTGTTACAAATGTGAAAAGTATGCGACAAATCTAAAAATGAAGAAAACCTGGGCTTGAGCAGGGTTAAAGTACCTGCAAAAGAAAAGTATGACACTCAAGGAAACCTTTGACGATAGGGTACAGACACTTGCAGTGGTTAACCTCCCAATGCAACTGCATAAAAGTGGTTGCGGAATTCAACCGAGGCTAAGATAGCATAGAAGATGACCTAAAGATCGTCCAAAAACTACAGCCATTGATGAAGAAGTCGATGTCATTCAACAGTCTTGCAGATAGCTAAGACTATAGGCATTAGTTCTGGTTCAGTTCATATTGTTTTAACTGAAATCCTTGGAATGAGCAAGTTATCTGCAAGATTACACTACCGGACATAATTATTAAGCCACCCCAGTTTTTCAAAGAAATTGTGTATTTCATACTATTTTTGGTATTTATTGCCAAGTGGATAATTCTAATTGAAAATAGAATTGTTCTTTTGTTAATACTGCACAACAACATGTGCATCAAATGAGCTGTTCTGGTGTCTAGTTTTTGTGCTCTCTTCCCCATGCTAGTTTTTTTCTTTTTATTGGTTGGCCAAAGCAAAAGCTTCCTGGCTGCCTTGTAAAATTTTGCAAAGTAATAATAACAAAAGAACCATTCTATTTTCATTTAGCATTATCCACTTGGCAATAAATACTAAAAATAGTATGAAGTACATCAGTTTCTTTTAAAACCGGTTGTGTGTGTGTAGGTGTGTGTGTGTGTGTGTGTGTGTGTGTGTGTGTGTGTGTGTGTGTGTGTGTGTGTGTGTGTGTGTAATAGGATGAGGAACAAATAGGAAACATATATGAAATTAACATGTTTCACTTTTATTTAAGATTTATCAGAAAATGAAATATGGAGAAGAAAAGAAAACTCTGGTATTCTTAGTTTTTCATTATTTGTCTTTCATTGGTGTTTCATGGGAACTTGTTTTGTTGGACACCACTTACATAGGCTAAATAGGTGCCATGATATAGGAGTGTTGGCAGTTTGAATTAACACAAACTACTATAAAGATAGAAAGTTGTGCGGTCGAGTTTCGGTAGACACAGGTGATATTGAGCATGGTATATGGTGATACACTAGTTCAGTGATAACAAACTAATGAAAGGGAAAATATAACAGTGCAAGAGAAAACATGTTTGTGTTCTTGTTGTGCAGTATTAACAAAAGAACAATTCTATTTTCATTTAGAATTATCCACTTGGCAGTAAATACTAAAAATAGTATGAAATACATCATTTATTTTAAAAACCTGGGGTGGTCTAATAATTATGTCCGGTAGTGTAGGTGCCAAGAATGCTGACACCAGAGCAGAAGATGAAAAGGGATGACATTTCCAGGATATTTCTGACTCACTTTCAAGTTGACATTGAGAATTTCCACAGCAGATAAGTAACTTAAGATGAAACTTGGGTTCACCACTTCGAAACTGAATCAAAAACACTTATATTCAATAACCCCAGAAGAAGTTAAAGCAAACAGTTTCTGTTATCAAGTTGATGGCCTCCATTTTGGGGGATTCTGATGGTGCAATATGCGTTCTGGTGCAGTGGTTATCGGCTCGGAAAGAGAAATCAGGGAGCTGAGTTCGAATTCCAGTTGAATTCCTTGAATTCACTTACGCGCAAATACTCTTGCGAGAGGTATTAATCCGTCTCTTTCCTCCAGTTATGGGTTAAATAACAAGACAGATTGGATTCTGTGGCCTTGGCTGGTAACCAGTCTACCGCAGAAAGTAATGGCAACCTACTGCGAGATAACCTTCTGCCCAGTCATTCATGTCTCTTTTGAGACATGATAGCCCAAAGCGTGTATTACGTATGGCACTTAAGTGACTGACTGACTAACTGAATATAATAGTTCGAATCACGACTAAGGCTTCTACTGGTCATAAAGTGGGGATCGGTTTTCTATTGTTTTTAAGTAATAAACTGATCCCCTACTAATTACTACGTAATAACATAATACATCTCTACTCCCTGTAGCTATGAGACAAATAACAGGGCGGATTGTGTTCGATAGGTGTGGTCGGCAACCAGTCTACCGCAGAAAGTAATGGCATCCTACTGAGGGATAAACTTCTGCCCAGTCATTCATATCTCTTTTGAGACATGATCGCCCTAAGCGTGTATCACGTATGGCACTTAACTGACTGACTAGCTAAAGATAACAGCTGGAAATATGATTAAGGCTTCTACTGGTAATAATGTGGGGGATCGGTTTTCTATTGTTTTTATGTAATATGCTACTAATTACTACGTAATAACATAATACATCTCTACTCCCTCTAGCTATGAGTCAAATAACAGGATGGATTGGGTTATGTAGGTTTGGTTGGCAACCAGTCTACCGCAGAATGTAATGGCAACCTACTGAGAGATAAACTTCTGCCCAGTCAGTCATGTCTCTTTCGAGACATGATCACCCAAGCGTGTATCACGTATGGCACTTAACTGACTAAATAGGGGTAGACTTGGTGAAAAAGGGAAAAACTATCAATGGACAGTAATATGCATCAGAAGTATGACAACTGAAGAAATCAAGTTCAAACGCAGAGTGAAGCTGAGGGTGTGTGGGCTCTTGGTCCATAATAACGCGCCCGTGCACACTTCTGTGATTGCAGTAGCTGGAATAGCGATCTGTGCCTTAGGATTGCTACTCTATTCCTTTATACACCAAACTTAGCTCCATCTGATTTATTTATATTTTCTAAGCACAAATCCCACCTGCTTGGTCGCCATTTTGGAAACAATGATCGGATCATAGGTTCTGTAGAGGAAATGTTAAAAGAGCAGGTCGCCACATTCATCCGTGATGGAATTGCAATGCTTAAGCATCATTGGGCAAAGAGCATTGATGTTAACGGGAACTATAATGAAAAATAGTGAAAAACTGGTTTGTTTTTGCAACTCCTTCTGGGTGAGGCTTAGAAATTTTTGAACGACCCTCGTATCCTTATTATTAAAACTTTGAATAAGTTCTGGTTGTTTTACAACTGATGGCGTTCCCAGAATTCCATGCGTGTAATTTGGAAGCGGATTTATAATGAAGTACTATAAGCAAGTTTGAAATTCATAGTATGACGTTTCGCCGAAGTGTAAACAGCTTTGTTTTTTATAGCATTAAACATGTCGGATTTCGTGTTAAAGGAAGTGTATTCGCACTACTTCCTTCAAAAGAAATCTGCATGTGAAGCACACGAAATTTTTGTTGAGACTTACGGCGACCGTGGTCTGTCGGAAACAACATGCAGAAATTGGTTTACACGCTTCAAAAATAATGGTTTCGATGTTGAAGTTAAAGAATGCTCTGGGACACCGAAAATTTATGATGATGAAGATTTGGCTGCATTGCTTCATTCAGACTCGTGCCAGGTGCAAGCTGAAATTGCAGAATCAATAAGAGTTGATTACACAACTGTTTAAAAACGGTTGAAAGCATTAGAAATTCGTCAAAAGCAAGGACATTAGGTGCCGTATGAGTTGAAACCGATAGAAATCGAAAAAAAAAACTATCTTTTCGATAGAAAAGGAATGTTTTTTTTTGTTTTTTTTTTGTTTTTTTGTTTTTTTGCTTCGTATCATGACCATCGATAAAAAGTGGATACACTACGACAACCCTAAGCGTAGAAGATCGTGGAGTAAGCCCGGTCATGTAGCAACATTTGTGGCAAAGCCGAAGTGAAAACAACTTTTTTTCAATACCGTTAATCAGGTCGGATTAATGTATATGTTTATTTGCGGGGAATTTTACTGCACTACTTTATTCAAAAGAAATCTGCAACTGAAGGACATAGAATTCTTTTTGAAACTCACGGTGACCATGCTCTATCGGAAACAACATGCAGTGATTGGTTTAGACACTTTAAAAATAACGATTTTGATGTTGAATATAAAGAACGCTCTGGCGCAGCGAACAAGTTGGAATACGAAGAATTAGAAACATTACCTCATGAAGATTCATGTCAGGCGCAGGCTGAACTTGCAGAATCATTAGAAGTTGATCATACAGAATTTTCGAAACGTTTGAAAGAGTTCGGAATTTTTCAAACGCAAGTATATTGGTACCGTACGAGCTGAAGCCGAGAGACGTCGAACGGCGTCTGATCTCGTGTGAGCAGCTGCATCAAAGATAGAAAAGAAAAGGGTTTTTGCATCGGATCATGAACAACTATGAAAACTTAATATACTACGATAACCTTAAGCGTAGCAGATCGTTGGGTAATCCCGTTCATTCATCAACATCGGCGGCAAAACCGAATATCCATGGTTCGAAGCTTCTGCTTTGCATTTGGTGGGATCAGTTGGGGGTAGTTTATTATGGGCTGCTCAAACTGACCTAAACCATCAATGAAGATCTCTGTCGACTACAAATGATGCGTTTGAACCGAGAATTGAAAATAAACGGTCTCTATACACGACAAAGTAATTTTTTAACATGACAGCGCTAGGCCACATGTTGCAAAACAGGTGAAAACCTACTTGAAGACGTTTAAATGGGTAGTCGTACCCCAGACGCTGTATTAGCCAGATACTGCCTCGTTCGATTACCACATTTTCCAATAGATGGCACATGGCCTGGTTCAGCAAACTTTCATTCGTATGAAGATGCCAAAAAATTGGTGGATTCATGGTTTACCTCAAAAGACATGGAATTCAAATGTTGCCAGAAATATGGCAAAAATTAGTGGCTAGCAAACGACAATAATTTCAGTGATATGCTTCTAACTTATATTTTTTATAAATAAAACATTATTTTCATGGAATATCAGCGAGAACTTAGGCATATCCTAATAAAACAATTTTAATGAAACAAAAGCTACATAGTGTCCATGAATTCGGGAACAAAATTATGATATGAAGTAAAATAAACATAAAATAACTTTTATTTTGTTATTTTATTTACAATATTTATATTATTCGGATTGTTGAAGTATAGAAAATACATTTATTTTATTGTTTAGCATTAAAATAACTGTTGGTGTGCTGAGTTATTTTAGTTTTTTATAATCATAAAAGTAGAAAAGCAGATGTACAAAGCTTTCGAAAAGGCGTGGTTTAGAAGCTCGGTTATAAGTCAATGTTCTGTACACCTCGGTTAGACTATCTAAAAATATCGAATTTGATTAAATTTAATGATTTTTTTTTTTTAATCATTTCACCCCGAGCAAGGCAGAAACGCCACTGATGTGCAGGGGGTTACATAAATGTAGAAAGATTAATTAGAAAAAAGTGAGGAGTGCAAGCTAGTTAGAAAGGAACAATAGAAAGCTGAGAAAGCAGGTGCAATGACAGATACATGGGCGGAGAGAACGTGAAGATTATACAGGGGAGGGGAGAGAGCTAGAGTCCAATGGTTAGTAGGTGAGTATTAACTTTGCTTTTAAATTTCTGGATGTCGTAGCCGTCAGGAAAGCAAGAATACGGGAGTGAGTTCCACAGGCGGGAAGTGCGAGAGAGGAAGCTGCAGGAGTAGAATTGTCGTCTGCGTTTGGCTAACCTGACTGTGAATGGGTGGGACCCAGTTGCCAGTCTGGTTGCACGGGTAAACACCTGTTGAGGAGGTATCAGTGACTTAAGCTCATCCGAGCAGAAGCCATGAAAGTATTTATAGAAGAGACAGAGGGAGGCCACATTTCGACGATGGGAATGTGGCTGCAGACGAGTCGCCAGATCAGTACCTATCACATTACAGACTCTCCTTTGGAGCTTGTCAAGAACACTGGGGAGAACGGCAGGGGCACCTGACCATAAATGGCAGCAGTACTCCATGCACGGACGGATGGTTGACTTGTATATATGCAGGATGGATTCAGGTGGAAAAAACATCCTGAATCGGCATAGTAACCCAATCTTCTTAGCAGTAGGTTTTGCTATGGATTCAATATAGTGCTTCCATTTGAGGTCTGAGGACAGGGTAAGTCCGAGGAGGCGTAGTGTATTACTCTCCGGGAGAATCATCTGGTCCATGCTTATGGGAGGCAGAAGAGGTTGCCTGTAATGGTTGACAGACAACAGCTTGGTCTTAGAGGAATTGAAGTTGACAAGCCACTTCTTGCCCCAGTTCACCACAGAGTGTAGATCCCGCTCAAGGTCAGCAGCGAGATTATGTCTGTCCGCCACGACAGGTTTCTTACTGGAAAGAGCGTTGGGCCCAGGATAGAGCCTTGTGGGACACCAGCATTCGTGCTGTAGGACGAAGAGGCACGCCCATTCAGAACGACCTTCATTTAGCGGTTATTTAAGAAAGATTGGATTAGGTCAAGCAGGCGACCGGTAATACCATAACCGCGTAGTTTGCATAGGTGGCCAGGGTGCCAAACCCTGTCGAAAGCCTTGGAGATATCCAGAGCAACCGCGCGAGCCTCGTCAGACTCATCAAGGGCCTGTAGCATGTACTCCGCTACAGTTGTTAGCAGGTCGGCTGTGGACCTGTCAAATCGGAATCCATATTGCCTGTCGGAGAACAGTTTGTGATTACATTAAACTTACATAACGTTCTTAATAAATGATTTTGTAGTATACAATATCATGTTTGCTTCTATCTTATGTTTTTAACTCTAACCGATACTAAAAGTCATCACACTCTTTGTACCACTTAGAACAGGGGTCGGCAACCTTTTGAAGAGTGATGGCCAAAAAGCTATGTCGAATCATGGAGGAGGGTCAAACAAATATGGCTTTAGTGTCATGGAAGAGAAAAATATAAAATGCGTTAAAATTGATTTTATATACAATTTTGAAATGATTTGGAAATTATTTTCGATAACTTTTGACATGAAAAACGTATTTTGATTTTTTTTTCTTGTTTTTATTTACATAAAAAAGGAAATCTACCAGGAAGCGAAAAATTTAGGAATTGCAGAAAGTATTTCATCTCTTTCTCAATCCGATAAAAAACAGATTTCTAAAATATGAAAAAACGAAAATATCTGACGGAAACTTTGTTAAACTATATTACATCTTAAAAATAAATGTTTCATAAATCAGTATCGAAAAAAATGCCATTAAAATCTATTGAAAACACTATTTAATATTCATTTAAAAGCGCCTACTGACGGAAGCAATTTGAAAGTGAGATCGTACGCTAATTTAGGCGATTCTTACAATTTTTTTTTTATAAGCGTTTCACCCCGAGCAAGGCATGTCACTGCCACTACTGCGCAGGGGGCTACATAGAGTGGAGAAAGGATGATTAAATATAGGAAATGTCAGAGGGTGGGTGATAAGCGGGTAAGGATACCGAGAATGAGGGTTGGGTATATGAGAGTGTTCTGAGAATAATTGGGAGTTAGTGTGATAGGAGGTGTCTATTGACCCTACATTTAAACACCTGGAGATTGTAGCTGTCGGGAAAGCAGACTTATGGAAGGGAGTCCCACAGGCGGGAAGCGCGAGAAAAGAAGCTGATGGAGTAGAATTTACGGTTAGATAAAAAATAAAAGTGAAACACATTCTCCAGGTAAAAAGAAATAGTTTTTTTTAAAATTTCGACGCAATATATTCATACTATCAACTGTCACTTTGGTTTGGTTTACCTATATTTATATCGTGTCCCGAGTAAGGTAGCGGGCCGGACAAAATTCACTCGAGGGCCGGATGTGGCCCAAGGGCCGGATGTGGTCCAAGGGCCGGGGGTTGCCGACTGCTGTTTTAGAAAGTAAAAACAGATTAGTCATGAAAAACAAATTAGTCATGAAAAACAAATTTCATCATAAATGTATATTTGTTATGAATAACAATATCATAGAGAAAAATATCAAATTAACTTTAGCTTGTAATAGCATTTTTAAATATATTTTTCAGTGTTAAAACAGAACAAGAAGAAACGCTTTCAAAAGAAATATCTGTTAAAATTAAAGATAACAAAATAGTATTGAAGTTAACTTTCCTGAGAGAGAATTTGTAATATTTGTAATAAGAAAGACTAGAAAAAATATGACTAATATATTATTTCTTTAAATCAAAAACAATTAAAATTTTGCATTTCGGTAAAAAAAAAAAAGCGTGGTAAAATTCAACATACTTTTAGAAACACTAAAGAAACTGTTGACGTAGAAGTGGTGGTTGCATTTAACTATTTCATTGGTGAAAGGGTGGGACATTGATGTTAATCTAGTATCACACTTAAATTCATATGGTCAGAGCAACAGGGTAAAAATAAATTCGTCAAAACATTTACCATTAAAATATTTGTAGAAAAGATAGAAAGTGACTGAAGTTCAGATGCCAAGTCAGGATAGGTAATATTGCAGATCTTTCTTTGAATTTTGTCGAGATCCTTGAACTGAATAGGTGGAGCACCCGAGCAGATATGGCAACAGTATTCAATGCACAGACGAATGACAGATTTATGAGTGTCCAAGATGGATTCTGACGAGAAAAAAATTCTGACTAAGATGGGCAAAACAAAATATATTTGGGATCAACCTTTAAGTCCAAGTGGTTCAATCACAAGTCTACATTTAAAATAGAAAACTTAATTGTTTAAAATTGGCTAGCCACGTGTTGAAATTAAAATTAAAAAATGGAAAAGACCCAGACATAACGTGGAGTATAGTGAAAACAGCCAAGCCTTACAACGGTGGCAAAATATGTAGACTATGCCAGGAAGAAAAGTTAAAGATTATGCTCTTCCAAAACAAAAATGAATTATTGAATGAATGAACAGAAATTATGACTAAGTGTAACCATATCAAAAATACCTATTAGGTTTATACAAGCATGGATGAAAATGTTATAATTTTAAAAATTGCGCGTTAAAAAATTCCCCGTTATGAGAGCTTTCAAAAAAAATCACCTTTATGTGAGCGTTCTTTAAAAAACGGTAAACGTTAAAATCACTTATTGTAAACCGCCTGACGACACCACTTATGATAGAAACCTAAGTCGCGTAATAACTCGCTTATAAATGCAGAATATATATATATATATGTATATATATATATATATATATATATATATAGTCATTCGTAGACAGTCTGTTTCGCTGTGTCACAGCTCATCAGTACGGTTAGACATCCAATTGCTTTTAACCCAGGATTGAAACTCGACCGAATTGGCGTCAGTCGGTGATTCTATCTCTGAGCTATGGGCGCTCGGTAGAAGGAGGCAGACTTTTAGCGTATGATGTGTCATCATATGTACCCAGAGTGCTTATATATATATATATATATATATATATATATATATATATATGATGAGCTGTGATACAGCGAAACAGACCTGTCTGCGGATGACTATATATACGTATACTTTAGTAGCCCAGTAGTGTATATATAAAAGTTATGTATTTCTTACAATTCGAGAAACACAAAAAGTTCGCTTCATAGTATATATATATATATATATATATATATATATATATATATATATATATATAATAGGGTACTGATGTTTTGCATTTCAATTTTTATGGAGAAGGAAAAGCAATCACAATCACCCTCTCAAAGCCTTCTAGGTAGCGAAATAAATATAAAGATAATGTTATATATATATATTCTTTGAACAATTAAACGTATTAAATACGAGTATCGATCAAAAATAATTTTCAAACAAATCATTTCCAATTGTCGGTTGATTAAAGATCAATTTTTTTAATCTTCGTTAATTTCCGTAATATGTTTACATTTGTTGACAATATATATATATATATATATATAGAGAGAGAGAGAGAGAGGGGGGGGAAAGAGAGGGGGAGAGAGAGAGGCAGACAGACAGACAGACAGACAAAAGAGATAGACAGACAGACAAAAGAGATAAATAGACAGACAGACAAAAGAGATAGATAGATAGAACGATAGATAGATGGATAGATAGATAGACAGACAGACAGACAGACAGACAGACAGACAGACAGACAGCTCAAAAGAGAGGGATAGATAGATAGAGACAGACCAAAAGATAGATAGATAGATAGATAGATAGATAGATAGATAGATAGATAGATAGATAGACAGCCAAAAGAGATAGATAGATAGATATATAGATAGATAGATAGATAGATAGATAGATAGATAGATAGATAGATAGAGAGATAGATAGATAGATAGATAGATAGATAGATAGATAGATAGATAGATAGCCAAAAGAGATAGATAGATAGATAGATAGATAGATAGATAGATAGATAGATAGATAGTCAGACAGCCAAAAGAGATAGATAGATAGATAGATAGATAGATAGATAGATAGATAGATAGATAGATAGACAGACAGACAAAAGAGATAGATAGATAGATAGATAGATAGACAGCCAAAAGAGATAGATAGATAGATAGATAGATAGATAGATAGATAGATAGACAGACAGACAGCCAAAATAGATAGATAGATAGATAGATAGATAGATAGATAGATAGATAGACAGCCAAAAAAGATAGATAGATAGATAGATAGATAGATAGATAGATAGATAGATAGATAGATAGATAGATAGACAGACAGACAGCCAAAAGAGAGAGATAGATAGATAGATAGACAGACAGACAGCCAGCCAAAGGAGATAGATAGATAGATAGATAGATAGATAGATAGATAGATAGACAGACAGACAGCCAAAAGAGATAGATAGATAGATAGATAGATAGACAGACAGACAGCCAAAAGAGATAGACAGACAGACAGACAGACAGACAGACAGATAGATAGATAGATAGATAGATAGATAGATAGATAGATAAACTGACAGACAAAAGAAATAGATAGATAGACAGACAGACAAAAGAAATAGATAGATAGAGAGATAGATAGATAGATTCTGGTTTAGAAATTGCTTGACATAATGAACTAATGGACATCGAATCAGCGTTTTGAATGGAACTTCTGACTTTAGCTCACTCTTCCTTTGTCCTATTTGACCTTGACCCATGTGTCTGTGAATTTCAGTGTTTGCTTTAATCTACTGTTGCGTATTATATGCAAATTAATAGACATATTGTTTTTACCTAATTAAATCCAGTGCGTTATAACAGAGCTCTCTTAAATCTTTAACTGGCAACGATATAATAAAGACAATGAAGCTAAAATCGTTCGTAAAGTATTTCGTCATTCAAAGCAAACAAAAGACTTCCTCACCTATGTATGACACTCGCCCCTTACCAAGACGAAGTACAGCGAAAGAAAATAATAAATGGATTTCAAAGAATATATAAAGTATCAATATCTTTTCAGATAGTTGAAACAAAGGCGAAGACGTAAAAAGGAGCAGCCAATATAAATACATAAAACAGACTTACTCGTTAGAGAATTGATAAAGTTCATATACAGGCTTGTTCTAAAGGCATGTGTCATAGGATAATGGGACTGAGTAACTGATTTATTTGCACAGAAATGTTGTCATATAATTGTGCAAAAGGGTGGGCATTACTTGGGAGTGTAAGCGAGCCACTCAAGCAAAATTTTCCTCTGAAGAAAAGTTGAACGAAAAAAAGTTAAGTCGACCGTCCAAGCAATGACGCCATATTGTCTACGTTGGGCGGGAATTGTACGGCGGGAAGATCTGGCAGAGAGCAAGATGAGGTAAGCTGAGGAGGGATGGGTGAATGATAGGCGTTCTAAAGAAAGCGATGAATGAAGAGAGTGGCAGACGTATAAGAGGAAAAAGAACAGCAAAGATAAATTTATTGAAAAGAAAGAAATAAAGAAAAGAGAATAAGGAGAAAAGCACAGTCATAAATAATAAAAAAGCAGATTATAAAAAAAGAAAAATTTTAAAGAAATTAGTTAAAAATCAACAAGGAATAATTAAGTTTTACACACACACATAAACATATATTTATATAGTGCATACGCAACATATATATATATATATATATATATATATATATATATACCGTGGAACCTGTCGCATGCGACCATCCCTACTGCCATCAAAATGGTTTCATATGAAAGGTGGTCGCTCTTTAAAGGCTTATATTCATGCCCTATTTACGCCGGGAACGTATATTTCACTCACCAGAATGTACATATTAGAATTTTACCATGTAATCTGGTAATAAATAAATGAGAACATAAGAAAATGGCCTAACTTTAAAGAAATTTATTCAGCATAATTCATTTTAAAATTTTAAAAAACGTATTTACAACGGTCAACAAGAAACCAAAATATTTATTCACAAAAAATATTTATTAAGTGGACTTAAAAAAGTATACGGTTTCAGTTTTTTTTTCTTGGAAGTGAGTGATAGCAAAAAAGAATATGCGATAATACATGAAAAAAAAAATGCAAAAAACTGACAGCGATCGTGGGTGGGGGTAGAGAAACAGAGAGATAGAGATAGATAAACCCAGATAGAAATAGAGTAGATAGATACACAAAAAAATAAAGGAACAAAAGAGATAGACATTTGAGAAGGGGAGATAATTGTGATTTTTCCCAATTCCCGAATTTATCCAAGTCAGTACAGAGACTGCGATAAATCCCTTGAACATGTCAAATGAAATAGATTAGTTATTTAGTTTCTCCGGATTTAGAAGTTTGCAGTGTACGATCAAAATGGATTTTTAAAGCGGTCGCTTGATCAGTGATTTTCACTCGTTGATGTTAGTTGCTGGTCGCGTTTTGGAGAAGGTCGCTCGCTAAAGACCAATTAACATTAGCAAATCGACCGTGCATAGAAAAAACGATCGTTAACAATAGGTAGTAGCTGACTAATATGGTCGCATACGGCAGGCTCCACTATATATATATATATATATATATATATATATATATATATATATATATATTTCTACTTTTTTTGTTAATAAAATTTTTATAGTTGATGATAATTGATGCTATCCTTGGTATTCGAATGCTTCATTTTTTAATTTTTTTAAACTTTCTTGTTTGAAATTACTATTTTTATATTGTTTTTTTTCTTTTTTTTTTATTCTGCTGTTGTACTAACTAACAATTCATGCTTGGGAATTAACCTATCTTCCACTACCTCCACACTTAATCTAAACTTATAAATGGGATTTTGTATGTGTGTGTGTGTGTGTGTGTGTGTGTGTGTCCGTTACCTACAGACTCCGAAACGACCGAACCGGTTTTCTTGAAAATTTACACTGTTGCACTATAAACGCCTGCGAGTGTTCTTAGCTAGGTTTTGTGTCGAGGTACCTCCGATAAATATCGATAATCGAAAAAATCGGGTTATAGAAGGATTGGTCCGATTTTAATCAAATTTGATACACTCATAGACAAAGACATAAGAAACGATATTCAGAAGTTTCAAGGTTGCAGTTCTTACAATAGCGCAGAAAATCGATAATATATATATATATATATAAGGCAAGATGTTTGTGTGTGTGTCTGTTTATCTGTCTGTATGTCCTTTATACAAATCCACAATTTTTATCCGATTCACACCAAACTTTACACACATATTCTTTAGGCTGGGTCTGAGCTCCAGAACTATGGATTATTTTTAAAGTTTTCATTACACCCGAGCAACGCCGGGCTATACTGCTAGTATATTACAATGTTAGCCAAAAATCGAATGGCCAAAAACTATGTTGGTAGCCAATTCAACTGTCTAAATAAAATATTCTGATCGAAAATTCAATTTTTTTCTTTTTTTTAGAAAATATATCCCTCTGCTAGTTTAAATTCTTTGTTGAATCTGTAAATATTAAAACTTAGTAACTTTATTTTGATAGGCATTCCTATCTCCGGGTCTATTTATTCTCGTTTCTCTTAAACAAGTGTCGATGTTATTTCTTTGGTTTCTGCTTAGAAAGGGGTTTCCTCTCATCAGGCCTTAATAGTAGCAGTGTCACGAGTTTATGTGTAGACGGTGAAAAAGTCTCTTCATATTGAGGGTAGGGGCTCGCAATTCTCTGGTTGTTGCTTCCAAAATGGAAGTTAGGAGCCCGAACTCTTGTGTCGCATGTAGAGAAATTGTTCTGATCAACAGTGGAACAATATCGGAGTTCTTGTAGTGCCATGTCGCGCATAGATTCCATACTATGCTGCAGTCGGCGCCAGTTCTATTCCCGCAAATGATACATTTGACAACCGACTGCTACTACTACCCTAGGCCTCTCCTTACCAACATGTCACCATGACTATAAGCAATAAACGATATTAAACTAAACCAGCCCAACAAAAATCACCTAAACTCCTCAACATGTTTTCTCCAATATCCGTGGTATTAGTAGAAACTTTTGCAGTGTAGAATCATACCAGTTCGAAAGGCTCTAGCTCTCTGTGAAACTAATCTTAACACTGTAATCCCCTCCTCTGATTTCTCAATTTTTGGCTACCTAGCTCTCTTTAGAATCTCCAAGTGCATGGCCTGTGAATTTATACCCGGGAACATCTCCCGCTGGCTAGGGAACACTCTCTTGAATCTCCAGCATATTCTTACATCTCTCTCTCTCTCTCTTACAATAGTGCAGAAAATCGATAATACATATATATATATATATATATATATATATATATATATATATATAAGGTAAGATGTTTGTGTGTCTGTTTATCTGTCTGTATGTCCTTTATACAAATCCACAATTCTCTCTCTCTCTCTCTCTCTCTACTAAACTCAGTCAACTCTTCTTTCTCTATCGCTCCTATTCTTCCCATGACTGTTGCGTGCTATATATTATTTCTGATAATATAGGCAATGTCATTTTTCTACACCCGTTTGCAAATATACTTGACTTTAATGCCCATTATGCATTTTGACACTCCATCACTGTTCTTGCTGGCATCTAAACCCTGAATCTCTCAATCTCTCACGCAAGTGATGAACCTCTCTCCGCATTTCCATAGTAACTTTAAAGGGCACGTTTCTTTTCTAGGTCTCTTCTCGACCTATATCCCTGAGTCATGTCATGCTATGCAGCTCTGCCCTCATCGCAAATCTGATCACGCGATGGTGTCTATAAACATCTTTTTCTTTTTCTGCCCCTCGCACCAATCAAGAACTTAAATATCAACAGGTTATATTTATGTTATCAACGTGAGATTTGTGACTAGCTCCGTTATTTCTCTTGTGATCTCCCTTGGAACAAAGTTTTCAGTCTCCTTGTTAAAAAATGCACAGCCTCCTTTTGTCTGAAAGCTGGCACCGATGCTTTCATTCCAGTATGGAAATTCCAATTTAAATCTTGTTTATATCCTTGGTTCACACATGCATGTTCGTTCACTAATGCACACCGGAATAATTTCTTCCGGCTGTACCGAAATGACATTTCTGATTACAACAAACGCCACTTTCTCTCTATTCGTAATGAATTCAAGCGTGTCCTAAATTAAAGTTATTGTTTGCTGATGGAATGAAACAATATATAGCATCTCACAAGTTCGGTTCTAGAGATTACTGTCAATTCTACAAGATTATCCTGAACAACATCAAATCCTCAATCTCTTTTCTGTTCAATTAATCCAAAGTCCTCACATCAGCAGCAGACAAGGTCAAGTGCTTTACTCGCAAATTCTCTTCCAACTCAATACTTGAGTCATTTAGATTACCCAAACCCAGTTTCAAAACAGAGGCTCGACTGAGTGATATGTGCGTAACCCCGTCTCTGGTCTCGGGCATCATTTCCAAATTAGACTCCCATGAGGCAAATGAAGGTGATGGCATCTTATTGGCTGTCCTACAGTAATGAGCATCTGAGCTGGATGCAACCATCTCCAAACTCTACAACTATTTTTTTTTATTCCTGCTTTCCAACTTTTTGGAAGTCCTCATCTGTAGTTCTTATTTTTAAGAACACTAGGGAACCCTCTGACCCATCTATCACCCTGTTAGCCCCTTACCCCTTTTCGGCAAAGTATCCAAGGCTCTAATCAATGCTGAAGTGGTTAATCATCTCACCTCGCACAAGCTACTATCTGACAAACAATATGGCTTCCGCTTTGCCTGATGTGCTAACGGCCATCACTGATTATATATACCATGCTCTTAATAATAAGGGATATGCTCGAGAAGTGGCTATAGATGATATCTCGATAGCATTTGATAGTGTTTAGCATGCTAGCCTTCTACGCAAGTTCCAGGGCTACGGTATCACAGAACGACTGTTTGATATAATCAAATCGTTTCTATCAAATCGTGAAAGGAAGGTAGTTTTGAACGGGGCAGCTTTCAGGTCCTTTCATCCGAACGTGGGTGTCCCTCAGGGATTTATCCTAGGTACTACGCTGTTTCTGATCTTCATCAATGATCTTCCTGCTATCATTAGTTCCCAAGTAGGCATCTATGCAAATGACATCCCCATTTTCTCTCGTCTTTACCAAAGCTAAAAAAGTATAGCTGGCTACTGCTCTTGAAAAGAACCTCCAAGCAGTGGTTCAGTTAGGAAGGAAATGGTTTGTAAATTTGAATATCACTAAATCAAAACTGCTCTTCTTTAACCACTATAGACAAACTTTCGTCTCCGCCATGAGCATAGTTGATGCTACTCTACTGCAGAACTGCGCCTATTTGAATTTATTTTTTATATATCTGTATAATTTATGGATTTATTTTTAATCCAACATTTTTATTATTTCAAACGTTATGATAGTGAATACACTATATTTTTATTAGACGCCACTCTTTTAAATTTTACATCTATAGACCTAAGCATTCGTAAAATCATTAATAAAGAGCTATACGTGTCCTCGCAGGGCTCGAATCTGTATACAGGTTCGACCTTTGCCAGGAAACGCACTTTTCTTTGTTAACATTTCACAAATTTCACTAAAGATAAGCCATCATATTTTCGCAAAAATTCTGTTGTTTATAAATATAAATGCCGACATGAAGCGGTGTACATAGGACGAACCAATCTGAAGTTAGAAACACGAGTAGCACAGCACGTCCCCGCAAATATACGTTCGGGTAGTCCTAGGCGGTCTATAAGAAGTCAGGCTGTTCAAGAATCGGCTATTGAACAATTTTACTTGAAAATCGAGACTGTGCTTCTAGCTATGAGGACACTTGGTTTTCTGCCTTGCACAGTACCCGCTCGGCCTATCATTTACGTGTTTTAGAGGCTGTTTATTTGAAAATTCATTAGCCTATCCTGTGCAAACAGAAAGAGCATTTCATTCACCCTTTACGATTGTTGGAGGAACTGTGAGTTATTCTTTTTCCATTTTACTACTGTTTTGGAACTGTGTGTTTTCACCATCCCCCCCACACACACCTACATTTCAATTTATTTTATTAAAATTATACTTTTAAATGGGTTCTAACTTTCCCTTCTGTAAGTAAATTTCGTGTCCTCTTTATCATTAACATTAAATCCAACGAGCACCTTTGAAAATGTGTTGGCTGAAAGGATCCTAAGGTTTACATCATGACGTCTACTTTGTTTATATATATATATATATTTAATCATTTCACCCCGATCAAGGCGGAAATGCCACTGATGAGCAGGGGGCTACATAACTGTAAAAAGTTTAATTAGAAGAGAGTGAGGAGTACAAACTAGTTAGAAAGGAGCAATAGAAAGATGAGAAAGCAGGTGCGATGACAGATACATAGGTGGAGAGAAAGGGAAGGATATATGGGGGTAGGGAGGAAGCTAGAGTCCAGTGATTAATAGATGAGTATTGACATTGCATTTAAATTTCTGGAGGTTGTAGCCATCAGGAATGCACGAATATGGGAGCGAGTTCCACAGGCGGGAAGTGCGAGAGAGGAAGCTGCAGGAGTAGAATTGTCGTCTGCATTGGGCTATCCTAACTGTGAATGGGTGGGACCCAGTTGCCAGTCTGGTTGCACGAGTAAACACCTGTTGAGGAGGCACCAGTGACTTAAGTTCGTCCGAGCAGAAGCCATGAAAGTATTTATAGAACAGACAAAGGGAGGCCACATTTCAACGATGGGGAAGTGGCTGCAGTCGAGCTGCTAAATCAGTACCTATCACATTACAGACTCTCCTTTGGAGCCTGTTGAGAATACTGATGAGAACGGCAGGGGCGCCTGACCATAAATGGCAGCAGTACTCCATGCACGGACAGAGGGTTGACTTGTATATATGCAGGATGGATTCAGGCGGAAAAAAACATCCTGGATCGACATAGTGACCCAACATTCTTACATCTCGAAAAACCCTCTGAGGACATACGTGGAAGGAAAAAATGGTAATAAAAAAAGAACGAGCTAAGTACTTGAACATCAGTCAAAGTACGTAGCCCAAAGAAAAAAACCCTAGACGAGTAACCTAAAACAATAGAACAAACAAAGTAAATAACTAACCTAGAGAGCCAATGAACCTACCAAGGTTTCACCAAATTGGATCTTCAGGGAAAATATGTAGATAGGGGTCGCAGGTTCGAATCCTGCCGAATGACACACATTTTCGTAATAAAAATTTATCTTAAATAATCAGGCAAGTAAATATAAATATATAATACTGTTTAATTAAAATAAAAACAGAATACCTACTTAAATACGAGTATCAATAAAAAACTAATATTCAAACAATTCATTTCAAATTGTCGGTTGTTTATAACCAAGTTTCGTTAAAATTCGTTAATTTCCGTAATACACACACACACATATATATATATATATATATATATATATATATATATATATATATATATATATATCACAATAAATAGCCATCCACAGATAGATCTGTTTCACTGATTAGTACGGTTAGACATCCGATTGCTTTTAGTCAAGATTGAAACCCGACCTCAGTCGGCGATTCTACCTCTGAGCTATGGGCGTTCGGTTGAAGAAGGCAGACTTCTAGGGTGTTATATACAATGTAAACATACGCCAGTAGCTGAGAATGTTCTAATTCCTTACTGAATGAATGATACGTAGATGCTAGAGTAGCTACTGTTTTTTCAAAGTCTACCATTCTTCCAGAGTGCTCAATCAGGGTGTGAAAGCATAAATCATTCGCAGAAAAATCTGTTTCGCTGAATCACAGCTCATCAGTACAATTAGACATCCGATTGCTTTTAGCCAGGATTGAAACCCGACCGAATTAATATCAGTCGGCGTTTCGCAATAAATATACATACACTCGCAATTACACGCACATATATATTTTTCTAGTGTAAATAAAACAATAGTCACTGTAATATAACAAAGCTCACACTCCAGCCACATCTATTGAACAGGTTAAGAGGCTCATCCCTTGTTCCCTGTTTAGGATGTGGTTTCCGGCTTTCTCTTTTCCAATCTTTTCACTCCATTATTTATTAATTTAATTTAATTTTTTCAATTGGAGTAGATAGACTAATCTATCGCCCGGTTCACACTCCACCCACGTCTATTGAACAGGTTAAGAGGCTCATCCCTTGTTCCCTATTTAGGATGTGGTTTCCGGCTTTCTCTTTTCCAATCTTTTCACTATTACGTAGCCCCCTGCACATCAGTGGCGTTACCGCCTTGCTCGGGGTGATACGATTAAAAAAAATATGTACGTATATATATATATATATATATATATATATATACTTAGTTTATATATATATATATATATATATAAGCTAAGTATATACTAATGAATATATTATCCTATATATATTATATTCATTAGTATATACTTAGCTTATTAATATATATATATATATATATATATATATATATATAAGCTAAGTATATACTAATGAATATATTATCCTGCGTCTATGGATTTTCTAATTTTGATTCGTTTCTTCTGGAATTTTTAATAAAATAGGTGAATGGAAATCCGAATCGTGTAGGATAATATCTATATTTATTAATATGTATGTATGTATGTATGTATGTATGTATGTATGTATGTATGTATGTATGTATGTACTGAGAGTAGAAAAAGACAAATTCACACTACAAGGAGTTTTCTAGTAATATCTCGAACAAAGAACTCTCATTCAATTACTTCTAAGGTATTTGGCCATACAAGTTTCCTTTAGTGACATTGTTTTGTTTTTGTTGACGCGGGTTTCAAAACACGAAGCTTTGTTTCGGTGTGTGAAAGATCAAAGTAAGTGGACAGAAAACAATTCAGAAATATACATATTTAACGCATGTGTCAAAACACGAATACAATCTTTAATAGTAGTGAGCATAATGTTCAGAACGATGTTAAGAAAAAGTTTAAATGTGAAATAACATTTTATTTTAAAGCTTCATAGAACATTTCATCAAGAAAAAATAAAGATATAAAGGTAAATTATATAATTCCAAAATATAAACTTATTTTGATAAAGTTATAAGAATAATTATATAACATTCGAAGATATTTTGGTAAATATACTTCGAAAGAGACATGTCTGAATGGGCCGAAGATTTTCCCACAGTAGTTTGCAATTACTTTCTGTGGTAGACTGGTTGCCAACCAAGGATGTCAAATCTAATCTCTGCTGTTATTTAACCACTAGCTGGAGGGAGAAGCAACGGATTGATACTTGTCTCAAAGGTATTTAAACGTATGTGAATGCAATGAACTGGAATTCGAACACGGCTCGCCAATTTCTAGTTCCAAGCCGATATCCATTGCACATCAGGTACCATACGATTACCATGAAAGTGTTTAGGGAGGTCATGTATATTTAACCAGATTTAGTGCGGTTTAAATTTATTTGACGTAATGTCATATTACGGAGCACGCAAATTTTGTATTTTCGTTCCCACCCAAACCTTGTTCAGCTTTTACACAAGCACCCTTGATATGTTACTCGTTGTTATCAAGAGGCCCTCATGCCTTCAATCTGTCTTTTGTGTATACAATTTTCCAAGTACATAAAATTATATTATTGTTCACTGTTAATTGTTCCCAAAAACATGTTCATATTTCTGTATATTAAAATGAAATTATATAGTCCATTTTTTTAAAAATATATAATGTATTTTTTTAAAATCATATCACCCGGAGCAAGGCGGTAACGCCACTGATGTGCAGGGGGCTATATAGGAGTGAAAAGATTGGAAAAGAAAAAGCCGGAAAACACATCCTAAACAGGGAACAAGAGATGAGCCTTTTCACCTGTTCAATAGACGTGAGTGGAGTGTGAACCGGGCGATAGTTTAGTCTATCTACTCTAATCTTTTATTTAAATAGATACTTTATTTTTTTTAAAAAAGTGTTTAATACAGAATATTCTCCTAGAAATATGTATATTATCAACGATGGGGGCAATAAAAAGTGTGAATATTTAAAAGGGAAAAATGGTATTACAACTACTAGTTTCAGAAGACACGTCGGGAAACTCACAGTAAAAGAATCACTATGATGATATTATCGATACAGGATCTGTATTTTGATATTTCTACGATTCATACGTCAACAACAGAATGCGCTGGGGAGGAAAACATTAATTTATTTTTTCTTTATCAATTATTCAGTATTATTTTGAGATATAAAGATAGACGCCCGCACACATTCAAAAATAACTGAGGAAATGCGTCAACTGACAAGAATAAGACAGAACGAACAATGAAAATATGTATTCGGTGTATTTTATACTTGTTGTAACATTTTAAGAACAGACACACAGACAGAGAGACAGACAGACAGACAGATAGATAGATAGATAGATAGATAGATAGATAGATAGATAGATAGATAGAATCTGTTTTAGATAGATAGATAGATAGATAGATAGATAGATAGATAGATAGATATAATCTGTTTCAGATAGATAGATAGATAGATAGATAGATAGATAGATAGATAGATAGATTGATAGATAGAATCAGTTTTAGATAGATAGATATAGATAGATAGATAGATAGATAGATAGATAGATAGATATAATCTGTTTCAGATAGATAGATAGATAGATAGATAGATAGATAGATAGATAGATAGAATCTGTTTCAGATAGATAGATAGATAGATAGATAGATAGATAGATAGATAGATAGATAGATAGAATCTGTTTTAGATAGATAGATAGATAGATAGATAGATAGATAGATAGATAGATAGATAGATAGATAGATAGATAGATATAATCTGTTTCAGTTGGATAGATAAATAGATAGATAGATACATACATACATACATACATACATACATACATACATACATACATACATACATATAATCTGTTTCAGATAGATAGATAGATAGATAGATAGATAGATAGATAGATAGATAGATAGATAGATAGATATAATCTGTTTCAGATAGATAGATAGATAGATAGATAGATAGATAGATAGATAGATAGATAGATAGATATAATCTGTTTCAGATAGATAGATAGATAGATAGATAGATAGATAGATAGATAGATAGATAGATAGATAGATAGATAATGAGCTGAGATAGATAGATAGATAGATAGATAGATATAATCTGTTTCAGATAGATAGATAGATAGATAGATAGATAGATAGATAGATAGATAGATAGATAGATAGATATAATCTGTTTCAGATAGATAGATAGATAGATAGATAGATAGATAGATAGATAGATATATAATCTGTTTCAGATAGATAGATAGATAGATAGATAGATAGATAGATAGATAGATAGATAGATAGATAGATAATGAGCTGAGATAGATAGATAGATAGATAGATAGATAGATAGATAGATAGATAGATAGATAGATAGGAATCAAATGCCGATTAAATATTCAGAATCTGACAGAATGTTCAGATAAAACACACAAACATGTGTAGGCCATTAGTCTAATAGGTTTCACCTTTATTAAAGCTTTTTCAGAGAATGGGATATGGAGAAAATAAAGCAATTATTTTCTTCTTTTTTATTTATATATTGTGTGATTTTCATTGGTTAATCAAGTTTTACGTGCATTCGACTTATGATACAAACTTTCGTATAACTTATTGTGTTTCTAATTCAAGTAGAAACGTCACGTCCTCACGAAGCTCAAACAAATTAACGGATTCCAAGTCCAAATAAAAGGCCGTTTATTTTGGGAATATGCGCATGCACTCCCGAGCAAGCCTTCTATACCATTCTCTCAGCGAGTCTTTTAGTTCTCATGCAGCTTTCTGGCCGATACGAAGGAGGAGTTCTCTTCCACCTACCACGTAAACGCGACACATACTTTCAGTGAAACGTATCTGAATCCTTCTCGGGTTATTTGTCCCCTCATTAAGGGTGTTGAAGATAAAGGTTTTCTGATTTTTAGCGTTATCCACCTGATATTCAGGGATTCGAAACTTCGTATAACCTTGAAGGAGGTTATCCTATCAGCAGGTATATAATATCGTGTCTCTTGTACTGCTATTTGTAAATGGTTTCTGGACTGTGCAGTAGTGTGCGGTGAGGCTTCTCGATGCCATCATGACTGGTACTCTCACGGTGGTATACCCGGGTGAGTCAACCCAGGTTATTTATGCAAGCATCTGCAATGGGTGGGTGTGTCACTGCCTATTTGTCATACTTTAAGCCAACAAATCAAACATGAAAGCAATCAAATTAAACACAAACTGCTAAGAAGGTCGGTTCTCTTTGCAGAGCCAGGAACTTTTTCCCGCCTGAAACAATCCTGCACATATACAAATCTACCATCCGCCCGTGCATTGAATACTGCTGCCATATCTGGTCGGGTGCCTCTGCTATCCACCTAAGGGTCTTTGACAAAATCCAACGAAGAATCTGTAATGTAATTGATCCCGACTTGGCAGTTCGGATACAGTCACTTTCTCACCGGTGCAATGTGGTTTCACTGTGTCTCTTCTACAAATACTTTCATGGCTTTCGCTCAGACGAACTTAGCTCTCTGGTCCCTTCATACATGAATTCGCTCTAGCAATAAAATTAATAAATAGGTCCCACCCTTTTGCTGTAAAACCAATAAATTGTAAACGCAAATTCTACTCCATCAGCTTCTTCTCTCGCACTTCCAGCCTGTGGAATTCACTTCCATTTACTTG
Source organism: Ascarosepion bandense (assembly GCA_037127315.1). Lineage (NCBI taxonomy): Eukaryota > Metazoa > Mollusca > Cephalopoda > Sepiida > Sepiidae > Ascarosepion > Ascarosepion bandense. The sequence goes on from JBBBDQ010001011.1 coordinate 4,294,666, forward strand.
CTTCCCCGACAGCTACAATCTCCAAGAATTCAAATGTAAAGCCAATAGTCATCTTCTATCTCACTAACCTGAATCCTCTCTCTCTCTTTCTCTCTCTCTCTCTCTCTCTTTCTCATGTTCCTTTCTCCGTCCACTCCACTCTCATCAATATTCTCATCCTTCTCCTAGCCTCTTCCTTACACCCCCTGTAACCTGTCACTCTTTCTCATAACTTACCTCCTGTGTAACCCCCTCCTCAACAGTGGCAGTAAAATGCTTGTTTGGGGCGACATGGTTATAAAAAATAAATAAATAAAACTAGCAAAACTGACCTCAAATAAATAAACAAAATAAAATAAAATAAAATAAAATAATAGACGCCAGATATACCATCTTCTACACCAATGTAAAACGTCTGTGTTCTAATTTTCCAGAAGTATAACTCTTTCTTTTTCATCTAAAATTTATATATTTTCCTGTATGAAACGCGAATGAATACCCCAATCCTATTGAAGGAGCAGACAACCCAGAACCATTCACACGTTATAACAAAATACAACCACCTAAATCGTCACAGTGACCGTCTCGTTGCCTACATCAAGAACAGGTTTCCCTGTAGCAGGAGCACACAAAAAAACCCAAGGACCCTAATCTCCCGAATATGTCTTTCCGCCTAACACTTATCCATAGTGTTACATTCGTCTTCGCTCTGTTTTGTACTCAGGATGAAGTGTCGGTAATTGTTGTGGGGAATCTTCTTCTCCACGTTATTATGGTCAGGAAGAAAGACACAGAAACAAGAAGATATGTTTAACCAGTGTTTTAGAATAACAGAACATATATACAATGTAATAGGGTTAGTAGTCAGCAAAAAGAAGTATAAGTCCGAATTGTATAGTCCGCTGCATCTCGACTGTTTTACGACAGCGTCTTATCTATCTCTAGACTGCCTCCCGGAAATCACGCAGGTTAGTATTGATTGACGGAGGAAGAGTCCATTCCGATGGATATGGCAACATAACAGTAATCTTCGATCGAATATCAGAATTTCCCTCGACCAACTTTCACATATGTTATAACACAAGGAGTGATTAGTCCACTCCAACAAAAACCGATGTGAAAGGTAGATTTGTAGAGATATCACGGCCGTTTAAGACCTGACCCAGATCATTAAAGAATCAACCCTAATCCCGAATGCGACGGAACAACAGGCAAACCTCCTCGGATTTTTTCTAATATTCTGCTCTGACAAATATTCAATAAAAGTTTTACCCCCACCTCATTGGCATGTCTGCTCATTCTCTTGTCAGTGTCTAAATTGACTCCAAACTAATCACATCCCCTGATTTACAGTTCCATAAAGAAGAGAGACTGGTACAGCTTTCGGTTTAATATGACGAAAGCTTCTCTCTCAAACTTCTTCCAAAATGCTGCCACTTCCCCCCCATAAAATATAGCGGCCTTAATCTTTGAATGGAGCCTTTCTGAAGTGGAATATTTTCTACCAAAAGAAAAAAAAAGCAGTCTAGTCTGGTTCACCTCTTAAGGCGGTGCAGCGATCGTTCATCGGTATTACTACTTCAAAGTCTGTCACAAAAAATGGTTTACTTCTTATAGACCTGCTAAAAACCACTGTAGGAGAGTTCTGGAAAGAGCAAAGTGCAGCTACGCCCGAGCTATCTAGGCCAAGGCTGAAAAGAAAAAAGTTGACTCTCGGGAAATCTGGAAGATTAATAAGCAAATTATGAACAGAGGCAAAGCGGCTGTGCCAAGTATTGTAAATGGCCCCGAGGTCATATCCTCATCGGCAGACAAAGCGAAGCTTTTTGCCTCGATATTTACCTCAAACTCAACGTTCGATTACAAAGACTAACCCGAAAACCTATCACGTCTCACTAATCACAATCTCAGTAATATAGTCATTTCAAGAGATTTCTAGACTTATCAGAACTTCATTCGAAAGGTTTCTAGACTTAAAAATGCCTCGAACTAAAAGATACATTTGCTCAGGATAAAATTCTATTGTGCGACCTTACAAATATCAACCCAGAATTATCCACGACTAGCAGTATAGCTCGGCGTTGCTCAGGTGTAATGATAGCTTTAAAACTAATCCATGGTCCTGGAGCTCAAACTCAGCCTAAAGAATATTTGTGTGAAGTTTAGTGAGAATCGGATAAAAATTGTGGATTTGTATAAAGGACATACAGACAGATAAACAGACACACACACAAACATCTTGCCTTTTATATATATATATATATATATATATATATATATATATATATTATCGATTTTCTGCACTATTGTAAGAACTGCAACCTTGAAACTTCTGAATATCGTTTCTTATGTCTTTGTCTATGAGTATATCAAATTTGATTAAAATCGGACCACTTCTATAACCCGATTTTTTCGATTATCGATTTTCGATATTTATCGGGGGATACCTCGACACAAAACCTAGCTAAGAACACTCGCAGACGCTTATAGTACAACCGTGTGTATTTTCAAGAAAATCGGTTCAGCCGTTTTGGAGTCTATAGGTAACGGATACACACACAGACACACACACAGACAAAGTTCCATTTATAAATAAGTTTAGATTTAGATTCTAGAAAAGTTATGTAACCACTGCTTGAAGGAAAAATCTTTCCTAATCATGTGGAAGGCGACAAGCTTATATCCGGTCTTATATCTGATCTCCCTTAGAGTAGAGACCAATTAGTCTTCTCAGTATCATCAGCTAACATTTTGAGGCCATTATCAAAGACAAGGTCGTTGAGCACCTGTATAAGAACAACCTCTTGCACGACTTTTATTTAGTTCTGATTAGCCAATCCATTGCTGTCATCCTAACTTCTATTACACACGGAATTAGTGCGGCCCTTGACGAGACACATACCGCAAGATATCTCGACGCCTTCGACAAAGTGTTGCACAAAGTTTTGCTACACTAGCGCTCCAGTTGTGGAAGCACTGAAAAGATTTTTCTCTATTATAAAAATCCTTCCTAAGAGGTAAATGCCTGGAGGTAATTATTAACGGCCAATCTACCGGCGGTCAACGCAGGCAACTTCCAGGGGTCACTTCTCTGATAAAAACATCTTTCTAACCGACATAAATGATTTACTTAAGAACATACTCCGGTCATTTGTAAACGTCTTTGCCTATGAATCGACGATATATGGGTGCATCTTCAAAATCCTTGGCAGCTGAACTCATTTCTGATCTTACACTAACTGAGTAATCTTTGCCCAATCTCAGTTATATACGCAATTCATTAAGAGAAGTCTCTCGACTGATCAAGTCTCGACCTCAGAAAAAGCCACTGACCCGGATAAAATTCTAGTAATCGTTATAAAGAATATCAATTCAGAATTATCCCAGACTCTAGCAGTTATTTGACAGCTGCTTAAAGGAGAAATCTTTGCTAAGAATGTAGAATTTGGCAAGCGTATGTCCGGTCTTCAAAACGTGAGCAATTGATCCTACCCCTCCTAGTACAGACCTATTACATTGAATTGGAACAACTTGTGCGGCAAGTATTACGGGTATTGATCAGCTCGATCCACTGCCGAGGTTCTAACTATCATTATACGGAGAATAATAAGGACTATAGCATTAAATATCTCAAAGACTTTCGACAGGTTGTAACACAAAGTCTTGCTACAGAAGCTCACTAGCTATGGAATCATGGGCCAATCCTCAGAGGTGTCAAAGAAGGTGTTCCCCAGGGTTATCTTATAGGACCAACCCTCTTTCTGTTTTATATAAATGAGCTCAGAATACACTTACGATCATTTGTAAAAGTCTATGTCGATGATACGACGACATACGAGTGTATCTTCCAAATTCTTGGCAGCTGAACCCATTTCCGATCTTCTACTAATTGAGAAAATCTGGCTGGCTACATTCAGTGCCTCTAAAACTAAACTGATTACATTCTATCACCGCTGATCAGACCCCGAATTACCTACCACCAGTCATGATGAATGGATGTTCCCTCGAGGAGACCCCCGTGACCTGAAATAAAAAAGGATATTGAGCTTTAGACTCACACACGATCTCAAATGGAATTTCTATATCCAATTCATCGCTAAAGATGAAGGTAAAATGAGTAAGTAGCTGACTTATGCTATCCTCTACATTTATAAGCGCCAGATCAAACCGAAAATGGAGTACTATTAATATATTTGGGCAAGGGCTGTCCAGACCTCATTTACCAGTCTTGATAGTAAAAAAGAATCGAGTCTTTATGGGAGAATAATTAAGATCAAAAATTGGCAGATGACCTTTCTATCTAACACTAATTTCCCCGGTGGCAAACAAATGGTTGCTTACATTCAATGCCTCTAAAAACTAAATTGATTACATTCCATCACCGCCGATCAGATCACGAACTGCAACCAGTCATGATGAATGAATGTCCCTTCTAGGAGGCCCCGTATCTTGAGAGGGCATTGAGCCTCATTACCGTTGCCATATTTTGACGGAAGTCCTCACTTTCAAGTCTTGATACAGTTCAAAGGCGTCCCCAAGTGCTTGTTGTAGAAAAGTTATTTTTTAAACTCCAACCTCTCTCATGCGGGAGAGATGTAGCGAGTATCTCACTGCTCTATTGCTACTAGCATGAAAAGTTCTCGGACGAACTGAAACTCATTTCAGGGAAAAGACTACACGCTAGCCCTCTTCGAAGATACAAGGATTAAATGACAAAAGGATCAAAAGACAAGCGGCAAAGGCAAAATGACTAAACAATGGTTGCGAAACCTGGATTTTGCGTCTCAACATCCGAAAATTTGAACACTTTCACTTGCAAAGGCTTCGTTCAATCTTAGACCCCAAATTGAATTATGCGTCCAACACTAAAATCCTTGAACCAGCCAACAGTAAAATAACCGAATCCTTGATCATTAAACACCGTCTTCGATGGTCAGAACATGTACTAAGAATGAAAGAGTCAAGGGTTTCTACGTCGAGTCTTATTTAGTGATCTCATTTCAGGGAAAAGACCACACGCTTGCCCTCTTCAAAGATATAAGAACTAAGCAATTACGAGAGGGAATGACTAAACAATGGTTGCAAAACCTGGACTTTATTTCGCAACATCCGAAAATTAAAACACTTTCACCTGCAAATGCTTCATTCATTCTTAGACCCCAAATTGAATTATTATGTGTCCAACACTAAAATCCTTGGACGAGTCAACAGTAAAATAACCGAATCGTTGATAATTAAACACAGTCTTCGATGGCCAGGACATGTAACCCGAACGGAAGTCAAAATTCTCTGACAAGTATTATTCAGCGAATTCACTTCAGGAAGAAAACGATAGTGTTTCCCTCTACGAAGCCATAAAGATCAAATCAAAACAACACTGAAATTTACTTAAACTACAGCCTAAACTTTTAAAACACAACCACAAGATCATACAAATATGCGATCGAAAAAAAAAGAAATTATATTGATGGAGACAAGATCAAGCCGACGCCAAAAATACGAGGTTAGTTATAGAAAATATCGGGAGGAGAGTGATAGACGGATGAGGATACCGAGGATGGGGGTGGAGTAGATGAGAAGAGAGTTTGAGAGAATGCATGCGTATTAGTGTGATAGGCAGTGTCTATTGACCTTACATTTAAACTCCTGGAGATTGTAGCTGTCGGGGAAGCAAGTATATGGAAGGCAGTTCCACAGACGGGAATGTGAGAAAAGAAGCTGTTAGAGTAGAAATTGCGGTTACATTTTATCGGGTTCACTGTAAAAGAGTGGGACCTAGTTGCTAATCTAGTATTCATATCTAGGGGGGCACGAATTTGCTGCTATGAAAGTCGGTTCTCTGGCTCTGCACAGAGAACCGACCTTCATAGCAGCAGATTTAGCAATGGATTCGATATAGATGTTCCACTTGTGGTCCGCTGAGAGTGTGAGTACAAGAAGGTATAGTGTTTTACTCTCAGGGAGGCAAGCCTGTTCCATGCTAATAGGAGGTAGGAGCGATTGTTTATTATGGTTAATTGATATAGATAATTATAGAAACATGTTTATAGAAGAGACACAGAGAAGCCACATCACTCCGGTGAGAGAGTGACTGCAGCCGGGCTGCCAAGTCGGTATCAATCACATCACAGATTCTCCGTTGGATTCTGTCAAGAACCCCGAAGAAAATAGCAGAGGCACCCGACCAAATGTGGCAGCAGTATTCAATACATGGCTGGGTGGTAGATTTATATAAGTGCAGGATAGATTCAGACGGGAAAAACTTCCTGCATAGAGAACCGACTTTCATAGCAGCAGATTTAGCAATGGATTCAATATAGATATTCCACTTGAGGTCCGCTGAGAGAGTGAGTACAAGGAGGTGTAGTGTTTTAATCTCAGGGAGGCAAGCCTGTTCCATGCTAATAGGAGGTAGGAGCGATTGTCTATTATGGTTAATTGATATAGATAATTATAGAAACATGTTGCGTTGGTATATAAAATCATATAAAGAAAATATTGTAACGTCGGACAGGATTTAAAAAGAACAATTTTGGGTGAAAGAAGTATCAGAAAGTGGAAAAATGTTTTCGTGTGACGCGTTTCGTTCTTTAGGCCTTCATCCGTATGAAATTGTTGCTACTTAACATGCACGCGAACGAATTTTTTAAATTTAATATATGTTTTGGTTATATAATCTAGCCAATTTAATTTAAATTATTGTTCATTTTCTTTAAGTTTTTATCACCTTTTTATTACGTATCTGCTGTTGGGATACATAAGATCAGCCAATAAAAATGAAAGAACCTTGATAGAAATGTCTGATCTAGTGGTTTCGAAACATTTTTGCCTTAGTAATAATTTACTCTTTTAATTAAAGTAGCATTTTTAAAATCTTAATTGTGGTTAGTCTTAATACGGTAAGAAACTAATGTATTTAACATTTTGGTTTGTGAAAGAACCCATTTGTGTTCATATATTCATTTATTTAAATTTCTTGAGGTTTCTCTTATGTATTCTTTGTGCGAATTATTGCAGGTAACACACACGCATACACACACACACACACACACACACACACACACATATATATATATATATTGTAACTAAGTTGTTGAACTCGTAGGTTCATTTCCCTTTTTGGGAAATTTTTGGGAATTTAAAAACATTGTAACAACCATTACAGTATATATATAGATATAGATAGATATATTCATCCGCAGACCGATCTGTTTCATCAGCACGGTTAGACATCCGATTGCTTTTAACCCAGGATTGAAACCCGACCGAAATTTGCGTGAGTCGGCGATTCTACGTCTGAGATATATATATTCAAATAAAACTCTGAAAAACCTCGCTTCTTCAGCAACAAAATTCTTTATAAAGCAAATACAGGGCAAAATTCATATACCGGAAGTTTACTCAAAAAGAAATCCATACACCGGAAATTTAAATGAAAGAAGGTAAAAAAAATAAAAAATAAAAATTATGAAAGAATAATGGGTAGTGGGTTAAAAGAGAGAGTAGACTATGTTAGAATCTTGTCGTCTAGACATTGATACGGAGAGTAGGGAAGAATTGAAAAAGAAAAGAGAGACGGCAAAAAGGATTCAAGATTCTATCAATGAAAAGGGCCTTTAGATTATATCTGGTTAAAAAATCAAAACTAAGCGTGTGACAGGAAAGTAACAAACGACAGCTAAAGGAGAGTGGAAAGAAAGGGATAGATAAATAAAATGAAAAAAGAAAAAGAAAAGGAGAAAGAAAAAAGAAAAAGGAAATAGATCTTCCGGTATATGAATATTGTACTGTATTTGCATGATAAAGAATTCTGCCGCCAAGGAAGTGAGGTTTTTCCACGCTGAAATGGGCATACGACATATGTAATTTTCGGAGTTTTATTTAAAAATATACATATATGGCTCTTTAAATATATAATACTATTTACATCGAGCCCTCTACCAGGATCATTTTTTTAATATGAATAAGATTAATATTAATAGGATTTGTTTTGTTATTTTACCTACATGCCTTTTTTGTTTTAGATAGATAGATAGATAGATAGATAGATAGATAGATAGATAGATAGATAGATAGATAGATATGAATTATGAACAGACTAAGGATAGATAGATAGATAGATAGATAGATAGATAGATAGATAGATAGATTATGAACAGACTAAGATAGATAGATAGATAGATAGATAGATAGATAGATAGATAGATAGATATGAACAGACTAAGGTAGATAGATTATGAAAGAATAGATAGATAGATAGATAGATAGATAGATAGATAGATTATGAACAGACTTAAGAATAGATAAGATAGATAGATAGATAGATAGATAGATAGATAGATAGATAGATTATGAACAGACTAAGATAGATAGATAGATAGATAGATAGATAGATAGATAGATAGATAGATAGATAGATTATGAACAGACTAATACAGATAGATAGATAGATAGATAGATAGATAGATAGATAGATAGATAGATAGATAGATTATGAACAGACTAAGACAGATAGATAGATACGAATGGAATTAGATAGATAGATAGATAGATAGATAGATAGATAGATAGATAGATAGATAGATAGATATGATACGGAATTAGATATATATGGACGGAATTAGATAGATATGGACGGAATTAGATAGATATGGACGGAATTAGATAGATATGATAGATAGATAGATAGATAGATAGATAGATAGATAGATAGATAGATATGGACGGAATTAGATATATATGGACGGAATTAGATATGGACGGAATTAGATAGATGGAGATAGATAGATAGATAGATAGATAGATAGATAGATAGATAGATTATAAGACTAGATAGATAGATAGATAGATAGATAGATAGATAGATAGATAGATAGATAGATAGATAGATAGATTATGAACAGACTAAGATAGATAGATAGATAGATAGATAGATAGATAGATAGATAGATAGATAGATAGATAGATAGATAGATAGATAGATAGATCCAGAATAAAATTACTTTTTTATTTACTTAGTTAAGTGTAGTTTTGGTACAAAAGTAGAAACTTAGTAGGGACGAAATGGTCTTTTTAGTGGTAAGATGTGCAAAAAACAATGCAGTGAATAGTAAGATGGCCAAGAGAATGGGAGAGGGTGACGATGTCATATATTACTGTAAATAAAACAAAAAAACTTTTCCGTTACACCCAATAGTGTGTAGGGCAGCGTTTCTGCTGTTTCCGTAACAAACTGTTTTTTATGGGGCAGGGTTGTTAGCCCTGTGCCCAACGCCCAGAACTAAAAAAAGGTGATTTTCTAAGCGGAGCTGAGACATGACATACGGGCAAAATACATAGTTATAATGATTCTAGCGAAACGAGCTTTCTAACCATTACACCACACCGAGGTGCCCAAATAAGACAAAATATACGATTTAAATACAAACATGTTTTAAAAGTATCTCGGCTTGAGAGAAACAAAAAATTTATTTCTGGAGTGAGTAGAGGGAAAGATTTCTTTCCCGAAATGAAAGGTTTCCATCAACTCGTGCTTATGGAAAACATTAATATACTTTATCTCCCTTTCTATGTCTATTTTATTTTTATCAAACTCCATACATATATATATATATATATATATAAGCATGACCAAATAGATAGATAGATAGATAGATAGATAGAGAGATAGATAGATAGATAGATAGATAGATAGATAGATATAAAATCAATCATCATATAAATGTATTGTATAAATATATATATAACTAACATAACTGAAAATACGTCTGTAAAACCTAAAACATGATTACTCAATTTGTTTTGTTTTGTTTTTTAATTTTACAAGGTAATGCCCGTTTCTATTAGATAGATAGATAGATAGATAGATAGATAGATAGATATGAACGGAATTAGATAGATACGAACGGAATTAGATAGATAGATAGATAGATAGATAGATAGATAGATAGATAGATAGATAGATAGATATGGACGGAATCAGATAGATAGATTGATAGATAGATAGATAGATAGATAGATAGATAGATAGATAGATAGATAGATAGATAGATAGATATGGACAGAATCAGATAGATAGATAGATAGATAGATATGGACAGAATCAGATAGATAGATAGATAGATAGATAGATAGATAGATAGATAGATAGATCTCCACCTGTTTTCTGACGTAGTAGCCTTACCTGTTGCAGGTGTCCAGTAGTTAATAGATAGAAAGTCTCCAGAAGGACTTTTCTGTGTAGGTGGTTTATGTTTTGCAACCCTCGAAAAAATGTATAAATATAAATAAATCAGCAGAACGAACAAAGAGTAATCCGTTTTTAGTATTTGCGTGGGCGTCTAACGTTGTGTTCGGCCCCTCTGAAATCAACCAAAAGGATTTCTTGGGAAATGAATGATTCCGAATATAACTTTGATATTCCCGACAAATAGTTATTAAAAGAAAATCAGTTTTAGTGCAACGAAGATTGAAGATTTGGAGAACCTCGCAGGGGTTTTCGATTTGGATCATATCCGGACTGTGTATTTTCTCTTCATGAATTTTGCGAGAGAATGTTCAATATCGAGATATTTTCGTGTCGTAAATATTAATAGTTTTAAAAGGTGATTTTTTTCATATATAACACGAGTTGCTGAAAGTAAATTTAAACGAAATAGATATTGTTTTGATATTATGCGTGGAACAAAATCCGAATAATCTATAAGTTTTGTTTTTATTGTTTTGTTTTTTTTAATAATTGGAGTAGATAGACCAAAATATCGCCCGGTTCACACTCCACCCACGTCTATTGAACAGGTGTAGAGGCTTATCCCTTGTACCCTGTTTAGGATGTGTTTTCCGGCTTTCTCTTTTAATCTTTTTACTCTTATGTAGCCCCCTGCACATCAGTGGCGTTACCGCCTTGCTCGGGGTGATTCGATTAAAAAAATAAAAATTTGTAGGTGTTAGATATCATGTTGAAATAATAGCTTTCTTTTTTCTTTTTCTTTTTTTTTTCCTTGGATTACAGTCTTTTTACTTGGTTAGAAGAGCCATAAATAACGACTGCGTAATCGATTTAGATATTTAGAAGTTCACTACTAACTGATATTCTGCTAGGTTTTTTTATAAATCACGAGAGAGAAAATTTTAAAGAGGTTTAATTTGAAAGCTGCCTGCGATATTTAAAAACAACAAGAGTTACGAATTTAGCTTAAATAGGCATCTCCACATCAGTCAGTCAATCAATCAAGTGCCATACGTGATACCCGCTTGGGCGATCATGTCTCGAAAATGACATGACTAACTGGGCAGAAGATTATCCCGCAGTAGCTTGCCATTGCTTTCTGCAGGAGACTGGTTGCCGACCAAGGCTATAGAACCCAATCTGTCCTGTTATTTAACCCATAACTAGAGAGAAGAGACGGATTAATACCTTTCCCAAGGGTCAGTCAGTCAGTTAAGTGCCGTACGTGATACACGCTTGGGCGATCATGTCTCAGAAGATTATCCCGCAGTAGGTTGCCATTGCTTTCTGCAGTAGACTGGTTGCTGAACAAGGGACTGGTTGCTGAACAAGGCTATAGAACCCAATCTGTCCTGTTATTTGACCCATAACTGGAAGGAAGGGGCGGATTAATACCTTTCCCAAGGGTATTTGTGCGTATATGATTGCAACGAATTCAACTGGAATTCGAACTCGGTTCCCCGAATTCTCGTTCCGAGTCGATATCCACTGCACCACAACGCACATTCCTGCATGGTTGTTAGCAAAACGAACAACCCAACATGTAAATTACAAATCGGAAATGTCAAAATCATAATTAAAAAAAAAAATTTAAATCTGGAAAGTGTTTTAACAGAGAGAGAGGAATGGTTGACAGATAAAAAATGAAGGGGCGTCGAGAAAGTGAAAGGTGCCTACCAAAGCTAAGCTGATTCTCACTAGTTTATTTTGTTTTTGTTTTTTCAATCGTTCATATTTTTTTAACTTGTGATTGAAGTCTACGTTTCTGTAGCAAAACGAACAACAAAACACGCAAATTACAAATCGAAAATGTCAAAATAAAAAAGTACAAGAATTTAATTTTTTTTTTTATAATCATATCACCCCAAGCAAGGCATTTTATAGCCACTGTTTTGCAGGGGGTTACATAGGAGGAAAGTTATGATAAAGAGTGACTGTTTATAGGGGGTGTCAGGAATTGGGTAAGAGAAGGATGACTGTGGCCATAAAGTGAGTGATCAGTTTATATATTGATTGTAATGTAGAACTGATCCCCTACTTTATATCTACATTATAATAGTATAGAATTTTTTTTTATAATCGTGTGGCCGCCAAGCAAGGCATTTTACTGCCACTGTTGTGCAGGGGGTTGCATAGAAGAAAAGTTATGAAAAAGAGTGACTGGGGGTGTCAGGAAGTAGGTAAGAGAAGGATGAGAATACCGATGAGAGTGAAGTGGACGGAGAAAGGAGCATGAGAGAGAGGATGCAGGTTAGTGAGATAGAAGATGACTATTGACTTTACATTTAAATTCTTGGAGATAGTAGCTGCCGAGGAAGCAAGTAAACGGAGGGGAATTCCACAGGAGCGGGGATGTGTGAGAAAAGAAGCTGTGGGAGTAGAATTTGCGTTTACATTTTATTGGTTTCACAGTAAAAGGGTGGGACCGAATTCCTAATCTTGTGGCTCGAGGAAATACATCCATAGGAGGCACCAGAGAGGTAAGTTTATCGGAGCAGAAGCCGTGAAAGTATTTTTTTTATAATTTTATCGCCCCATGCAAGGCATTTTATTGCCACTGTTTTGCAGGGGATTACTGGTTTTAGGGGGTGTCAGGAATTTGGTAAGAGGACGACTGCGGACATAAAGTGAGGGATCAGTTTATATATTGATTGTAAGGTAGAATTGATCCCCCACCTTATAACCACATTATAATTGTATAGAAATTTATTTTTTATAATCGTGTGGCCCTGAAGCAAGTCATTTTACTGCCACTGTTGTGCAGGGGGTTACACCGGAGGAAAATTATGAGAAAGCGTGACTGTTTATAGGGGGTGTCAGGAATTGGGTAAGAAAAGGATGAGAATACTGATGAGAGTAGAGTGTACGGAGAAAGGAGCATGAGAGAGAGAGAGAGAGAGAGAGAGAGAGAGAGAGAGTGAGAGAGGATGCAGGTTAGTGAGATAGGAGATGACTATCGACCTTACACTTAAATTCTTGGAGATTATAGATGTCGGAAAAGCAAGTAAATGGAAGGGAGTTCAACACGAGAAAAGAAGCTGGTGGAGTACAATTTGCGTTTACAATTTATTGGTTTCGCAGTAAAAGGGTGGGATCTAGCTGCTAATCTTGTTGGAATATCTGGAAAGTCTTTTACTAGAGGCGGGAATGTGTGACATTGAAATTAGAAGAGGTATCAAGATAGCAAAAGATGCCTTCCTGAAACTAAGCTAATTCACAAGGCTCTTTTTTGTGTGAATTTTTATTTCTTTTAAACTTGTGACTGAAATAATGCGTGATTGTTAACAAAACGAATGACCTAAGATGAAAATTAAAAATCTGAAATGCCAAAATCGAAAATGTAAAAACATTAAATATCTCGAAAGTGTTTTCGCACAAGACGGAAAGTGTGACACTTTAATCCGAAGAAGCGTTGGTATAGCAAAAGGTAAATTCCAAAACCTAAGCAAATTCAAAAGGCTCTCAATACAATTTTGTTTTTAATTGTGACTAACGAACACCCAACTTGCGAATTATAAATCAGAAATTTTAAAATAAAAAAGGGACAAAATGCTAAATATGTGGAAAGAGTTTTAACAGAAGACGGAATATGTAAGACTGAAATCTGAAATGGAAGTAGGATAGCGGGTGTGTCTTCTAAAGCCTAAGCAAATTCACATCGCTTTCACCGCTCTGTTTTGTTTGGTTTGAATCCTTTATTTTTTTTTTTAGACTGAAACTAAAAAAAAAGCGTGATTGTTAGCAAAATGACCCACCCAACATGCAAATTAATAAATCGGGAATGTAAAAATCAAAAATCTAAATCTATCTAAACTTATTTATAAATAGAACTTTGTCTCTGTGTGTGTGTGTGTGTGTGTGTGTGTGTGTGTGTGTGTGTGTGTGTGTGTGTGTGTGTTACCTATAGACTCCGAAATGGCTGAACCGATTTTCTTGAAAATTTACAGTTGTACTATAAGCGTCTGCGAGTGTTCTTAGCTAGGTTTTGTGTCGAGTTACACCCGATAAATTTCGAAAATCGAAAAAATCGGGTTATAGAAGGAGTGGTCCGATTTTAATCAAATTTGGTACACTCACAGACAAAGACATAAGAAACGATATTCAGAATAGTGCAGAAAATTTGATATCGATACCAGGAAATCAGCGTCCAAAGAGTCTGAGCTCCAGGACCATGGATTAGTTTTAAAGATTCCATTACACCCGAGCAACGCCGGGCTATACTGCTAGTAAATTATAAAAATGTAAATATTTCGAAAGTATTTTGACAGAAGATGGAAAATGTGACACTGAAATCTGAAGTTGTATTGGGATAGTGAAGGCGCCTTCGAAACCAAAGCAAATTCACAAGGCTCTCACTACACTAGTCCCCCCTCTTTTTTTAACTTGCGACTAAAAATAAGTGTGGTCGTTAGCAAAATGAATAACCCTACATGCAAATTACAATTCAGTAATATCAAAATCAGAACAAATACAAAAATCTAAAAATCTGGAATTATTTTTTTTTACAGAGGACAGAAAGTGTGACACCGAAATCCGAAGGATCATTGGTATAGCGAAAGGTGCCTTTCAAAACCTAATCAAATTCATATGGCTCTCACTACTCTTTTCTGTTTTGTTTGAATCTTTCTTTTTTTAAAACTTGTAATTAAAAGAATGAGTGGTTGTTAGCAAAACGGCCAACCCAACATGCAAATTACAAATCGGAAATGACAAAAGTACAAATTTTAAATATCTGGAAAATGATTTAACAGAAGACAGAAGGTGTGACACTGAAATCCGAAGAAGCATCGGGATAATAAAAAGTCCCTTCCAAAAGATAAGCAAATTCACAAGGCTCTAAGTACTTTATTTTGTTTGACTTGAATCGTTTCTTTTTTTTAATTTGTGACTAAAAAATTCTTTGTTGTTAGCAAACTGAACAACTAAAAAATAAAATAAAATAAAATAAAAAATACAAAAAATTCAAATCTGGAAAGAGTTTTAACAGAGAGCGGAAAGTGTGACACTGAAATTTAAAGGTGCATTGAGGCAAATTCACAAGGCTCTCACTACACTATTTACTTTTAGTCTTTAATGAGTGTTTGTTAGCGAAACGAACAACCGAACATACAAATTTCAAATCAGAAATGTCAAAATCAAAATTTACCACATTTTAAATATCTGGTGTTTTATCAGAAGACGGAATGTGTGACACTAAAATCCGAAAGCGTATTTAGTATAGCGAAAATTGCTTTTGAAAAGCTAAGCAAAGGATTAAGAAACGAGAAAATATCATTACAAAAAGATTACTGGATTGTTACGTAATATCATTCCTACTGTAAGGCGATTTTCAAAGCGCAGCTTAGATGTGATACAAGGCCGAAAATATGGGACACCCACAGAGGATCGAACTCACTACTGTAGTGATTTTAGCGAGACAAGCTTGCTAACCATTACACCACGTCGAGGTGCCCCCATTTCTCCTGTATGGCAGTGAATGCTGGACTCTCTCCACACAGCAGAAGAAATGCTGCTCTCTGGAGAATAGCAAGGACTGAAAACATGAACACTGACGATTTTTTTATGGAAATTGGAAACAAAAAATGCACTTGTAATTTAACTCAGGAAGAGACATTTGAAATTTCTAGTCCACATAATGAGAAAAGACTTCTGGGAAATTTTCTACTGACAGAAGAGATTGAAGCCAAGAGATATGGCGGAAAAGAACCCTTAACCTACTAAGATTGAGTAAATGGATGGCAGAATAGAAGAGATAACGAAAAGAAAAAATTTATTAAAATCTATAAAGGACAAAAAATTGTGGAAATCGCTAACACCATAAAAAGAAACGGTAAATCTCCTTCTGGATATCGGGTCGGAACGAGAAATCGAGGAGCCGAGTTCGAATTCCAGCTTAATCCATTGCATTCACTTACGCGCAAATACCCTTGGGAAAGGTATTAATCCTACTATTCCTTCCAGTTATGGGTTAAATAGCAGGACAGATTGGGTTCTATAGCCTTGGTCGGCAACCAGTCTTCCGCATAAAGCAATGGCAACCTACTGCGGGATAATCTTCTGCCCAGTAAGTCATGTCTCGAAAGAGACATGATCGCCCAAGCGTGTATCACGTATGGCACTTAACTGACTGACTGAATATAATAGTTGAAATAATGATTAAGGCTTCTACTGGTCATAAAGTGGGGGATCAGTTTATTACTTCATAACAATAGGAAACCGATCCCCCACTAATTACTACATAATAATATAATACATTTCTTTCCCCTCTACCTATGAGTCAAATAACAGGACAGATTGGGTTCTATAGCCTTGGTCGGCAACCAGTCTACCGCAGAAAGCAACGGCAACCTACTGCGGGATAATCTTCTGCCCAGTCAGTCATGTCTCTTTCGAGACATGATCGCCCAAGCGTGTATCACGTATGGCACTAAAACTGCATATTGCATTATCCATTGTAAACTCTCGTAACGATTTGGTCATTCGTAAACGAAAATCATCACAAGGTTTTTTTACCAGAATTTTGAACGTGTTAAAAGTATTAAAAAAAAATTTTAAATGATTTTAGAATACTTTGATTATTCCTCTTAATAATAACATAAATATTTTGATGGAAAAACTTGGTTTTTATTAAGTCTGGGGCCTTTTTTCTTCATACTGTGCTTTTTTTTTTTTGTTTTTTGTTTCTTTTTTTTTTTCTCATTCATTTAGTAGAGGTACCTCCATAAATTCTCCTCTCTCTCTATCACTTTCTCTCTCTCTCTGTTTCTCTCAAACATTGTTTCTTTTGCTACTTTTTTCTTTCGACACATTTTTCCTTCTTTTCCACTCTTGTCAGCTAATTCATATTACGTTACAAATTGAATAGAGTCGTATGAACTATGTTTTTTGTTTACCATTTCTTATATTTACTCAATGATATTTGCTTGTTTATTTCACCGTCTCTCCATAGAACATCGGAATCATAATTACGTCGAGAATGTACAGCAAAATGATCCGAAGGCGAATTAATATGGCGAAGGAAGAATTCCACAAGTTGAGTATAAAGAAACAGGACAAGGAAGAGAGTATTGGATTGCTATGTGTTGTCAGTTTTTCAATATAGCAGTGAATGCTGGACAGTATCATCAAAGATGAAGGAAATAAACTGCGCGAAAACTGAATGTATGGTCATCAGTAAAAAGGGCAGCCCAAAATGCCAAATACAGGTCGGGAATACCAGAATCAAGCAGGTACAAAAATTTTAAATATCTAGGAAGCGTTATAACAGAAGACGGAAAGTGCGACACAGAGATCCGAAGGCAAATTGGCATGGCGAAGAAAGCATTCCAGAAGTTGAGTAAGGTATTAAGAAACAGGACAATTTCGCTAGAAACTAGGAAAAGAGTACTGGATTGCTACGTGCTGTCCGTCCTTCAATATGGCAGTGAATGCTGGACACTATCATCAAAGATGAAGGAAATAAACTGCACGAAAACTGAATGTATGGTCATCAGTAAAAAGAGCAGCCCAAAATGCCAAATACAGGTCGGGAATACCAGAATCAAGCAGGTACAAAAATTTTAAATATCTAGGAAGCGTTATAACAGAAGACGGAAAGTGCGACACAGAGATCCGAAGGCAAATTGGCATGGCGAAGAAAGCATTCCAGAAGTTGAGTAAGGTATTAAGAAACAGGACAATTTCACTAGAAACTAGGAAAAGAGTACTGGATTGCTACGTGCTGTCCGTCCTTCAATATGGCAGTGAATCCTGGACATTATCATCAAAGATGAAGGAAAAACTTGAAGCAACTGAAATGTGGTTCTACAGAAAGATGCTGCGAATATCATGCATCGAGCATTTGAGCAATGATGAGGTCTCAGAAATGATGGCAACGAAAACGAAATTAATACTGAGCATCAGAAAGAGACAGCTGAAGTTCTAGGAACATGTAACGAGGAAGGAAGGCTTGGAGAATCTGATACTCACAGGTCTGAGAGAGGGAAAAAGAGACTGGGGGAAAGCAGCGGATAACATATTTGAAGGGCCTGAGCAGGTGGATGATGGAACGAGGGTTGCATGGTTTAACAGGAGAAAGCGTGCTAAGAGCCATCAGAGATAGGGAGACGTGGAAAGCCATGATCGCCTACGTCCTAAAGGGATAGGGCACATAGAAGAAGAATATATCAGCAGTGCTTGCAGTAATTCCTGACAACTGACAATTACTTTTATCTAGTTGGTTGGTTTATTTTTTCCGCACATCAAATTATGTGGATTATTTAATCTAAACATGAAAATTCAAACTTTATAATTCAAGAGAATAATATTATTTTATAATTAAACTATAATTAGAGAATTATATTATTTCATGATTAAATTATTATTACTTAGCTGCACTTTAACAAATAATCTTACAAACTCAAACGAGGAGCGAAATCTTGTTTCTCTTTTAAAAGAAATGAGAATAATCATAGCTTACCAGTGGATATAGACGTTGGTTAGTTTCAGTGACTTAATCCAAAGAGTTGTGAGTTCTACTCCAGGCTACAGCAGTGATGGACAAGTAACTTAGAGAGTCCGGTTAGAGAGAGATAACTCATGACTGCCAAAAGAAGCTTCACGCAAGGAATGAGAATGATATACCCCAGTGATTGGAATAAAGTGTTCGGTTCAAAATTCTTGACACCTGAAGAAGGCCGAAGCGTACAACGATCGAAACATCGTACAAATGGCATCAAAGAAGAATAGTCCGAATAATGTAAATAGTGTAAATATTTGCAATGTTTTCAATTTTAATATAAAATGTATTGATGTATCTGAAATTGGGGGTGGGCACGTAAGGACCGAGATTTTTCTGAGGTGTGGGGGCAACTCAAGCAGCCTAGTTACTGGCAAATTTGTTCAATAAATCACTGACTGCCTATTTATCTACATATAAAATTGGGGATATTATTTCTAATTAACATATTTCTTCAGTTATGAAAATATGACTCCTAAAAAATTATTTTTCTCTCTGTTTCTATCTATCTGGTTAATTTATTTTGTTTGTTTTTCTTTCAAACTGGTCTCCGTATGTGTCTTTAAAAAGCTAAATGAAAAAGAAAACGCAGAGGGAAAAGTGCTGAAGTACAAATCATATTAATATCAGAGACTGATCAGTTTTATAGATTTTTGAAGCTTATAAAAACGGAGGGGGCAACCGAGAGGCCAGCCAAAATTGGGTAGGGGTTTAGTCTCTTCTGTTCCCCCACCCCATAGAATCGCCACAGTTGATTATCATTTTTCTGTAAAAATGTTTTGTTAGTCAATTTTCAAAAAGTATATTGCTGGTCATTTTGCTTTAAAATGTATAACTGGTAATTTTAATATAAAATGTATTGATACTTATACTATACAAATGAATTGCTGTTAATATAGTAATATATAAATGTATTATCTGTAAGTTCATAAAAAAAAATGATAAATTTTTTAATCAAAATGTGTTGGTGGCATTTTTACTATTTTTGTATGACGGGTTTCCCTATAGTTAGAACCATAACAGATGTTACCACCCTGGGTCAGAATAGACCTGAGAACAACAGGAATTTTAAAGGTGGTTCCATGCTCCTCAAAATCTCCTGCATCAGAAATCTCACTTCTGAATGTGGATTATCGTCAACTTTTATTTGAATATAAAATATATGGTTTTTAAGGTAAAAACTGCAAAATTTAAGGCTTCAACACCAGTTTTGTCTCCAGCACCAAAAATATTTTGTCAATCCAAAAATGACTACAGCTCAGCAGTGGATCAGTTGTAAAGACAATGAACAATAATACAAGATGCTGAAATCTTACCTACGTATATCATGTTTAAATGAAGTCAACACTAAACTACGTCCGTCATTACCTGTCTCATTTTTCGCTAGGATTTGCTGTGTCACTGTATCGGTAATAATTAGATCGGACAAATGTTTTGACGTATTTCTTTACGAAATCCTACGCATGATGTCGCAGGTAACATAATGTTTATTTTCACTGTTTACATGAGAAATATTGTCACCATCTTTGTTGTTGTCACCACGTTTTTGGCGTTGTACGCAAGGGGATACTGGAAGTGAAGAAGGATGAGAAGACTTTAGTGAGAGGAAAGGACAATAAAAGAAAACAACAGAAAAGACAAAACATAGCAATTGGCTTTGATTTTAAATTTAAAAGATTGTAGGCGGCAGAAAAGGAAGAAATCGGAAGGTAATTCCGTTAGCGAGAAGCGCAAGAAAAGAATAGATCTTACTAGTTCAAAAGTAAAATTCAGAGACCGATTTACTAATCTAGTATCACGTTTAAGGATGTGCGTCGTGGTGCAGTGGATATCGGCTTGGAACGAGAAATCGGGAAACCGAGTTCGAATTCCTTGCGTTCACTTACGCGCAAATACCCTTGGAAAATGTATTAATCCGTCTCTTCCTTCCAGTTACGGGTTAAAGTGGGGGATCAGTTTCTTACTTCATAACAATAGGAAACCGATCCCCCACTAATTACTACATAATAATATAATACATTTCTTTCTCCTCTACCTATGAGTCAAATAACAGGACAGATTGGGTTCTATAGCCTTGGTCGGCAACCAGTCTACCGCAGAAAGTAATGGCAACCTCCTGCGGGATAATCTTCTGCCCAGTCAGTCATGTCTCTTTCGAGACATGATCGCCCAAACGTGTATCACGTGTGGCACTTAACTGACTAAATACTCAAATGTTGGGAGATCGGTTTCCTATTGTTATGAAGTAATAAACTGATCCCCCAATTTATGACCAGTAGAAGCCTTAATCATTATTTCAACTATTATATTCAGTCAGTCAGTTAAGTGCTATACGTGATACACGCTTGGACGATCATATATCAAAAGAGACATGACTGACTGGGCAGAAGATTATCCCGGAGTAATTTGCCATTGCTTTCTGCGGTAGACTGGTTGCCAGCCAAGGCTATAGAACCCAATATGTCCTGTTATTTAATCCATAACTGGATAGAAGTAACAGATTAATACCTTTCCCAAGGGTATTTGAACGTAAGTGAATTCAGATAATTCAATTCGATTTGTCGTTCCGAGTCGATTTCCACTGCGCCAAAACGCACATCCACAAAATTATACGAGCTTGCCAGGATCGTATAATTTGTGCATATATATATATATATAGTCATCCGATAACAAACCTGTTTCGCTGTCTCAAAGCTCATCAGTACTGTTAGACATCAGATTGCTTCTGGCAAGGATTGAAATCCGACCGAATTGACATTCTACCTCTGAGCTATAGCCTCTCGGTTTATATATAGATATAAAGAGCGCAATGAATAAAACGTTAATCCAAGAAACTCCAGAGTCATATCAGCTTATCGACACATTTTAGTTGTAATGATCCGATATATATATATACACAAAGAATCTCAAGCTAGCCAAAACCTACCGCGGTTTTCACACTACGGCTCGTCAGGGCCCTGACGAGCCGTAGTGTGAAACCGCGGTAGGTTTTGGCTAGCTTGAGATTCTTTGTGTGTCTTTGCTCTACTTTTGCATTTCGTTTGTACTTTGTATCGAGCACTTTTTCTTTCTTTTTTTTTTGTGGTTGGTTCCGTTTGGTTTTTTTTTTCTTTACTGCGGAGTATCGTATGTCTTGTCCTTATTCCGCGGATTTCTTTTTTTTCTCCCCTCTTATCCAACGCTTTAGTGCACCGGATTGTAACGGAATTAGATTCTGTTTGTTAATGGTTTTCTTAAGGTTTATCTTAGTATAAATTTAAAACTTAAATACTTGCAGAGTCTATTTAGTTATTATTTTGAATATATATATATCTATATATATATATAGATACTATTTACGCTCTCACACTCTGATTGAGCACTCTGGAAGAATGATAGACTTTGAAAAACAGCAGTTACTCTAGCAACTACGCATCGTTCATTCCGCATGGCAGAGGATTCTTCTTCTATGTGACTTGTCCTTTCAGGACGTAGGCGATCATGGCCCTCCACGTCTCCCTATCCCTGGTGACTCTTTGCACGCTTTCTCCTGTTACACCACACAACACCCGTTCTGTCGTCTACCTGCACAGATGAAAAATATGTTATTCGCTGCTTTTCCCTGTCTCTTTTTCCCTCTATCTAGCGTGTTAGTATCAGTTTCTCTAAGCCCTCCTTCCTCATTGCCTGTCCCAGGAACTGTAGCTGTCTCTTCCTGACGCTCATTATTAATTTCCTTTTCGTTTCCATCCTTTCCAAAACCTTATCATTGTTCACATACTCGATCCATGATATCCGCAGCATCCTTCTGTAGAACCACATTTCAGTTGCTTCAAGTTTTTCATTAATCTTTGATGAGATTGTCCAGTATTTACTGCCATATTGAAGAACTGACATCACATAGCAATCCAATGCTCTCTCCTTTGTTTATAACAAAATTTTCCTGTCTCTTAATACTTTACTTAGCTCCTGGAATGCGTCCTTAGTCATGCTAATTCGCCTTCAGGGTTGTGTGTCGCACTATCCGTCTTTTGTTAGAACACTTCCTAGGTATTTAAATTTTCGTACCTGCTTGATTTTAGTATCCCCCACCTGTATTTGGCATTTAAGGCTGCTCTTTTTGCTGATGACCATGCATTCGGTTTTCTTGCAGTTTATTTGTAGTCCTTTCTTGTCACTCTCCTCAGTTACCTATCTTTCCCCTAATTCTTCCACCGCCTGTATCCCCTTGTATCTTTTTAAAAAATGGCTTTGATTAAGTTGGAGGGGATCCGCTGTACTCTGAGATGTACTTCAAGGCACGATACCAAGGAATGAATACTTCGTTTTAAAAACCAGATACGTGGCGAAAATTGGTCATGTGATCAGTAGTCATGGGACTGATGAACATGATAATGATTGACAGAATAGACCAAATATATGCACTTGCTGGCCACTTGAAGTGACCACTGAGTGTAATATTTTTTCCGGTGTTTTTTTTTTTTTAATCATCTCACCCCAAGCAAGGCTTTCCACTGCCACTATTGCGCATGGGGCTACATAGGGGAAGGTAAAGAGAAGGAGTGGTTAGACATACGGAATGTCAGGAGGAAGGTGACAGATGAGTAAGGATACCGAGGATGAGGGTTGGGTAGATGGGAAGAGTGTTTGATAGAATGGGAGCAGGTTAGTGTGTTAGGAGGTGTCTATTGACCTTACATTTAAACTCCTGGAGATTGTAGCCGTCGGGGAAGCAATGGTGTGGAAGGGAATTCCACAGCGGGAAGTGCGAGGAAAGAAACTATTGGAGTAGAAGTTGCGGTTGCATTTTATCGGTTTCACTGTAAAAGGGTGGGATCTAGTTGCTAATCTAGTATCTCGTGCAAATTCGTATTTAGGGGGCACCAGTGATCTAAGTTCATCGGAGCAGAAGCCGTGAAAGTATTTATAGAAGAGACACAGGGAAGCCACGTTGCCCCGGTGAGAGAGAGACTGCAGGCGGTCTGCCAAGTCGGTATCTATCACATTACAGACCCTCCTCTGAACCTTATCAAGAAGCCAGAGGAGAATAGCAGGGGCACCCGACCAGATATGGCAGCAGTATTCAATGCACGGGCGGATGGTAGATTTATATATGTGCAGGATAGATTTAGACGGAAAAAACCTCCGGGCCCTGCACAGAGAACCGACTTTCATAGCAGCGGATTTAGCAATGGATTCGATATAATCATTCCATTTGAGGTCCGCTGAAAGTGTGAAACCAAGGAGGCGTAGTGTTTTACTCTCTGGGAGGCAAGCCTGGTCCATGCATAATTAAATATTTTAAGGCATAATTAAAACTGATCTCATGATTTTCTTCTTAGAAATATAAATATAGAAATATAATTATCAAAGAAAAATACTGTTCGATTTTCAGAACATCAAGGTAACTTTTGTTAGATTCTATTTATGTTAGGCTTATTCTGGCACAAGACAACGATTAAGGATTTCCTAATGAGTATCAGAGTTAATATTTTATTAATGATCAATGGGAATAGTATGAACATTACGGTGGAACAACCCATCCTTTTTTCATGTGTAGAATCTCAAAAACAATATACACACACCAACAGATTTCTCACTCTTTCAGAACGTTGGTGATCATGGTTTTCCAAAATTCCATGTCTTTCGTAACACTTAATATTTTTTCTGCTTATTATCTCTCCTAAATCCTTTAATCAAGCTCGTTAGATAGGTTGCGCATTGTTTTCTTTTGTCCGATTTTAATCAAATTTGACACACTCATAAACAAAGACATAAGAAACGATATTCAGAAGTTTCAACGTTGCAGTTTTTACAATAGTGCAGAAAATCGATAATATATATATATATATATATATATATAAGGCAAGATGTTTGTGTGTGTGTCTGTTTATCTGCCTGTATGTCTGTATTTTTTTCAGCCTTTTTATTTTAGTTTTTGCTTCGGGTTTGGTTCTAAGTAGGCATAATTGTAGTTCTTAGTCTCAGCCATGATACCATTTACCCAGAGGACTTATTTAGCGTTAAAAATTCAGTTTACGTCGAAAAAACTTATTTGATATCGATACCAGGAAATCAAAATTTGACTTACATCCATTCATTTTTCTTTCAGTCTACGGTTTCGCTTTAACTGGAAACAACTATTGCTTTTTAGTCTTTCGTGCCAACATCGAAAGAGTGTGAGCTCCAGGACCATGGATTAGTTTCAAAGCTTTCATTACACCCGAGCAACGCCTGGCTATACTGTAGTATATATATATATATATATATATATATATATATATATATATATATATATAAAAGGCAAGATGTTTGTGTGTGTGTCTGTTTGTCTGCTTGTATGTCTGTATTTTTTCAGCACTATAATTTTAGTTTTTGCTTCGGGTTTGGCTCTAAGTAGGTATAATTGTAGTTCTTAGTCTCAGCCATGATACCATTTACTCAGAGGGCATATTTAACCTTCAAAATTCAGTTTACGTTGAAAAAAATTATTTGATATCGATACCAGGTAATCAAAAACTTGACTTACATCCATTCATTTTTCTTTCAGTCTACGGTTTCGCTTTAACTGGAAACAACTATTGCTTTTTAGTCTTTCGTGCCAACATCGAAAGAGTCTGAGCTCCAGGACCATGGATTAGTTTTAAAGCTTTCATTACACCCGAGCAACGCTGGGCTATACTGCTAGTTACAAATATTTTGTAAGCCAATCTCTTGTGATTTTTATGTCATTATAATTCATTATAAGTTTCGTGTATATATTGACGCTAAACCTTGAAAGTTGATCGGACACCAAATCACATTCACAAAGAGCGAGATTTTATGACATAATTTATTTCATAAAATATCCACGAGGCGTAAATATTTTTTTGCATTTTATAAGCACGAATGTCATATTTTCTTCCAGCACTTGACACTAGAAACTTTCACAGGAAATGTATATATTTCAATTTAATCCTTTATTCCAATAAATTTTAATATTAAACATATTTTTTAAAGTGGTCAAATTGTTTTTTTTACTGAAATATTTATTACTTGCCCATTCAACTGTTTCGAAGGTTGTTTATAAATGTTAAGAAAATTCAGACGATGGGAAAATAGGCTCATAAAGGTTTACAGAAATGAACGAACAACCATCTATCCACGGTATAATCTCCCCAATGTTCGCTTAAACTGGCCCCAAACTATGACAACGCTGTTGAGCTGAGCTGTATTATTTGACTAAAATAACAACCGCCATTAATTAATTTTCAAAATTAATCAGAAATTTTGTCTTTTTTTTTCGTTTGTTTATTGTTTGATTTTTTGTTTTTTTTCGAAAATTATCTTTTAAAACATTTATATAAATCTTATTTTGCAAATATAGATTCCATCACGAAAAATAAGAACTAAAATGGGGGATACTAAAATCAAGCAGGTACAAAAATTTAAATTATTAAGATGTATTAAGAGACAGGAAAATTTTGTTATAAACAAAGAAGAGAGCATTGGATTGCTATGTGATGTCAGTTCTTCAATATGGCAGTAAATACTGGACAATCTCATCAAAGATTAATGAAAAACTTGAAGCAACTGAAATGTGGTTCTACAGAAGGATGCTGCGGATATCATGGATCGAGCATGTGAGCAATGATAAGGTTTTGGAAAGGATGGAAACGAAAAGAAAATTAGTAACGAAAAACAAAAAAAAAATTTTATTTAAAATCAAAATAATTTATCCATCAGGATAACAGATATTTTTTTAAAATCTTTTAATGAGAGGGTCAAACAAAAACAAAATGAAATTTTGCAACCCCCCCAACCCAAAATTTTAACATCTCATTTAATTCTGCCGCGGACTTATTTCTAAAACATTTCTTTTAAAACTCTGTTTTTATTTATTTTTCATTATATTTAATTTTTATCATTTCAAACCAAATAAGGCTATAAAGCTACTAAGACGCAATGGGGTTACGGAGCGTTAAAGGAACTGATAAAACGTTATTGAGGAAAAATACAGGTTTTCTGTGTAGGGGCCAGGGAGTTTTCCCCGTATGAAACGTTCCTGCACGTATATAGATCTACCATTGAATACTGCTGTCATATCTGGTTGAGTTCTCTTGCTATCCATCTAGGTGTCCTTGAGAAAATCCTACGGAGAATCTGTAATATGATCGATCACAACTTGTCACTTTCTCACCGGCGCAATATGGCTTCCCTGTGTCTCTTCTAGAAATACTTTCACGGCTTCTGCTCCGATGAACCATATCACTGGTGCCCCAAGGGTATTTGCACGTAAGTGAATTCAGATAATTCAATTCGATTTGTCGTTCCGAGTCGATATCCACTGCGCCAAAACGCACATCCACAAAATTATACGAGCTTGCCAGGATCGTATAATTTGTGCATATATATATATATATATAGTCATCCGAAGACAAACCTGTTTCGCTGTATCAAAGCTCATCAGTACTGTTAGACATCGGATTGCTTCTGGCAAGGATTGAAATCCGACCGAATTGACATTCTACCTCTGAGCTATAGTCTCTCGGTTTATAAAGAGCGCAATGAATAAAACGTTAATCCAAGAAACTCCAGTTTCCAAATCAGCTTATCGACACATTTTAGTTGTAATAAACCGATATATATATATATATATATATATATACTATTTACGCTCTCACACTCTGATTGAGCACTCTGGAAGAATGATAGACTTTGAAAAACAGCAGTTACTCTAGCAACTACGCATCGTTCATTCCGCTTTACTCGAGCCACAAAATTAGCAACTAGGTTCCACTCTTATATTATGAAACTAATAAAATTTAAACGCAAATTCTACTCCATGAGTTTCTTTTCTCGAACTTCTCTCCTGTGGAATTCCCTTCAATTTATTTGCTTTCCCGACAGCTACAATCTCCAAGAATTTAAATGTAAACTCAATAGTCATCTTCTATCTCACTAACCTGCATCCTCTCTCTCATGCTTCTTTCTCCGTCCACTCTACTCTCATCAGTATTCTCATCCTTCTCTTACCCACTTCCTGACGCCCCCTATAACCTGTCACTCTTTCTCCTAATTTTCCTCCGGTGTAACCCTACTGCAAAGCAGTGGCAATAAAATGTCTTGCTTGGGGTGGAGATGATTGACAGAAAACATGGTTCTAAAGGGACACAAGATGATGATTGACGTTGAATTTGACAGTAAGTTATACCCTGTGCAAGGCCGGGATGGCATTCGTAGTAGAGGTTTTACTTTAGAGGGAATTTCTGTGGATCAGTCGGTTAAGTGCCCTTCATGATACACGCTTTGGGCGATCATGTTTCGAAAGAAACATGACTGACTGGGCAGAAGATTATTCCGCAGTAGGTTGCCATGTGGATAGGAGTTAAAGGTTAACACTAGACTTGAACATGTCCTAAGCTCTTTTTTTTTTTAAACCATTTTTTCCTTTGTTCGAAAGTTTTCGAGGAATGTTTTCTAGACGAGTATAATTATAATTACGTATATATATATATATATATATATATATATATATATATATATATATATATATATATATATATATATATATATATATATATATATATATATATATATATATATATATATATATATATATATATATATATATATATATATATATATATATATATATATATAATTATATATATATATATATATATAGAGAGAGAGAGAGAGAGCGAGAGAGAGTCATCCGCAGACAGATCTGTTTCGCTGTATCACAGCTCATCAGTACGGTTAGATATCCGATTGCTTTTACCCAGGATTGAAACTCGACCGAATTGGCGTCAGTTGGCGATTCTACTTCTGAGCTATAGGCGGTAGAAAGAGGCAGACTTTTAGCGCATGCTTTATCATACGCCACTAGTTAGAGTACTCTAATTCATTACTGAATGAGCGATATATATATATATATGTGTGTGTGTGTGTGTGTGTGTGTGTGATGTCAGTTCTTCAATATTGAAGAACTGACATCTCCTATCTCACTAACCAGCATCCTCTCTCTCATGTTTCTTTCTCCGTCCACTCTACTCTCATCAGTATTCTCATCCTTCTCTTACCGTCTTACTTTTATCCCTTGTCGCTCTCAATATTTGTCCTCTTGATACCCCTGCTCTGCCCTCCATTCGACCAAGTATGTCTCGTGCTGTGTGTGTGTGTGTGTATAATGTACACGCTAATATATATATATATATATATATATATATGATGTACACGCTAAAAAGTCTGCCTCCTTCTACCGAGCACCCAGAGCTCAGAGATAGAATCGCCGACTGACACCAATTTGGTCGGGTTTCAATACTGGGTAAAAAGCAATCGGATGTCTAACCGTACTGATGAGCTGTGATACAGCGAAACAGATCTGTCCGCGGATGATTATATATATATATATATATATATATATATATATATATATATATATATATTCTCTAGACGTATATACGGAAAAGGACTATAAATCCTATTCCAGAAAAAAAAGGAAAAGCGTAAAGAAAAGAAAATTGCGTATTTCTTCTTCTTCTTCTTCTTCTTCTTCTTCTTCTTCTTCTTCGTCGTCGTCGTCGTCGTCGTCTTCTTATTTATGTGCAGTGTTCCTTCAGGGCCTAGGCGATGATGGATTTCCACTTACTTTTATCCCTTGTCGCTCTCAATATTTGTCCTCTTGATATCCCTGCTCTGCCCTCCATTCGACCAAGTATGTCTCGTGCTGCCTTTCTCTGTCTCTCTTTTCCTCTATCCGCCCTGTGGGTATCAGATTCTTCAAACCCTACTTCTCATTACATGTCCGAGGAGCCTCACCTATCTCTTCCTTGTGTTAAGTATAATTTTCTTTTTCATTTGCATCCTCTCCCAACACCTTGTTGTTGCTCATATGTTCAATCCATGTTATCCCCAGCATCCTTCTGTAGAACCACACCTCTGATGCCTCGAGTCTCCCCTTCATCTTTGAAGTACTTAGAGGGTGACCGCTTGAGAATACCAGGTGCTGTAAGCGTTTAGTGATGGATGTGCGTAGTGGTGCACTGGATATCGACTCGGAAAGAGAAATCGGTGAGCCGAGTTCGAATTCCAGTTGAATACCCTGCATTCACTTAAGCACTGGTACTCTTGGAAAAGGTATTAATTCGCCCCTTTCCTCCAGTTATGGGTTAAATAACAGGGTAGGACTTGGGGACCCTGCCCTTAAAAGCAAAATCCCAATGAAGCTTGATACTCGAAAAGAAAAAGTATTACTAGACACAAAACTTATATAAAAACAACAATAAATTGTTGAAAGAAAAAGGTATTACCATAAAATTTAGTTGGCAATAAATGACCCGCCAAGGTTGATATGCCATAAAAACAAAACAACCAACCAACAAATCATCTTTGAAGAGATCGCTCAACATTTGCTGCCATATAGAAGGACAGATATCACATAACAGTCTAGTACTCTTTTATTTGTTTTCAAAGAAATCTTCCCATCTCTCAGTACCCTGTTTAAATTCCTGTCTCTTAATACTCTGCTTAGCTTTCGTGCCAATGCATCTTCGGATCTCAATGTCGCAAGATCAATCGTCATCATCTTTATCCATGATTTTCGATCTTTTAATCTCTTCTCTCTCTCTCTCTCTCTCTCTCTCTCTCTCTCTCTCTCTCTCTCTCTCT
>JBBBDQ010001011.1:4330000-4340000 GCA_037127315.1 Ascarosepion bandense
GCCCATGGCGGGGACCCTAACAGGTGCTACCACTCTGGGTCGGGGTGGACCTGGGAACAACAGCAATTAAGAGGTGGTTCCACAACCTCCCAATAGATAGATAGATAGATAGATAGATAGATAGATAGATAGATAGA
The DNA here is from genome assembly GCA_037127315.1 of Ascarosepion bandense. NCBI lineage: Eukaryota > Metazoa > Mollusca > Cephalopoda > Sepiida > Sepiidae > Ascarosepion > Ascarosepion bandense. Next base: position 4,330,138 of record JBBBDQ010001011.1, read on the forward strand.
TGCACACACACACACACACACATATATATATATATATATGCATCGCTCATTCAGTAATGAATTAGAACACTCTCACTACTAGCGTATGAATACATGGTATATCACACGCTAAAAGTCTGCCTTCTTCTACCGAGCGCCCATAGCTCAGAGGTAGATTTCGGTCGGGTTTCATTCCTTGGGTAAAAAAGTAATCGGATGTCTAACCATACTGAGGAGCTGTGATACAACGTCCCAGATCTGTCTAAAGGTTTTGTTTTTGCGAACGCTTTCGGCTATACTTTTAGTCATTATCAAAAATAAATTTCGTTTTACTTGTAACTAAATATAAAACAAGTAAAACAAAATTCATCCTTGATAATAAATCATAAGAACACATGAAAAATTATATAAAAACTTTTTATAAAAAGTTTAAAACAATTGACCTCATAGTCTATAATAACCCAACAAGCACTAAACTAAATTCTCTTCAAAAAACCAATGTAGTGTACCAATTTACATGCCCATTCAGAGATTGCATCTCTGATACTAATCAAAAACCTAGTACATATATTGGTTTTACTACAACCACGCTTTCCCGTACGTAGACTTACATGTCATCTTTCTGATCAGAGTACTATTAAACAACATTTCTCTGAAAAACATAAACATGTAGGTAATATCAGACAGATTTTGGTCAACAATACGGTGATCCTTACTCATACACACTGTAAGAGGAACCTGCAGATATTGGAGGCCATGTACATCAAATCAAAACAACCAACACTCAATAAAATCAACTTGAAAACAGGAAATAACATATTACATTGCATTTGACTAGATGGTTTTGTTGTCATTTCGTGCTATCCCGCGGTGTGACGTCATAAAACTGCATCGCAAATTTAAGACCTGCGTTTATTATTTTTGGTAACTATTGCCGTTGCCAAGCGGAGTTTTATGTCAACACAAAATAAAATCGTCGGTGATGGTGGATTTTATAATATTTCAGTCTAAACTACCTCTCTGAAGATGGCTCATGTGAGCCGAAAGCTTAGAAGAAAACCAATAAATAATTATCCAAATGTTGGAGAATTTTTGTCTTTATTTTCAACTGAAATTAAAGCAAAAATACAACGTTTAGAACGGTTCATGATTAAACATAATAGACATTCATTGTCTCTTATATTTAATAGCATATGTTTAGAAAATTACTTGCTGCCTCGATATACTATATATATATATATATATATATATATATATATATATATATATATTGTGTATCGAGGCAGTAGATGATTTTCTAAATATATACTGTTAAATATAACAGACAATGAATGTCTATTATGTTTAGAACGGCTCTTGATTAAACATAATAGACATTCATTGTCTGTTATATTTAACAGTATATGTTTAGAAAAATATATATATATATACTAGCAGTATAGCCCGGCGATGCTCGGGTGTAATGAAAGCTTTAAAACTAATCCATGGTCCTGGAGCTCAGACTCTTTGGACGTTGGCACGAAAGACTAAAAAGCAACAGTTGTTTCCAGTTAAAGCGAAACCGTAGACTGAAAGAAAAATGAATGGATGTAAGTCAAGTTTTTGATTTCCTGGTATCGATATCAAATAAGTTTTTTTTTTCGTCATAAACAGATAAACAGACACACACACAAACATCTTGCCTTCTATATATACATATTATCGATTTTCTGCACTATTGTAAGAACTCCAACCTCATTTCTTATGTCTTTGTCTATGAGTGTATCAAATTTGATTAAAATCGGACCACTCATTCTATAACCCGATTTTTCGATTATCGATTTTCGATATTTATCGGGGGTACCACGACACAAAACCTAGCTAAGAACACTCGTAGAGGCTTATAGTACAACTGTGTAAATTTTCAAGGAAATCAGTTCAGCCGTTTCGGAGTCTATAGGTAACGGACACACACACACTGAGACACACACAGAGACAAGGTTCCATTTATAATTAAGTTTAGATAGATAATCGTCATAACAGACACTTCATTAGTTTGCCTCATATGGAATAAGAATGTTGAGAATATTATGGACGGAACATGTGAACAACGACTTTTAGAGAAAATAAAAACAAACAGGACACTTTTATTTCAAACCAGTAAAAACAGTTGAAACGTCTAGGCATTTTTTTTAATCATTTCACTATAAGCAAGGCATTCCACTGCCCCTATTGCGCAGGGGGTTACATAGGGGAAGGTGAAGAGAAAGAGTGGTTAGATATAAAAAATGTCAGAAGGAGAGTGACAGACGCGTAAGGATACCATGGCTGAGGGATGGGAAGAGTATTTGAGAGAATGGATGCGAGTTAGTGTGTTAGAAGGTGTCTATTGACCTTACATTTAAACTCCTGGAGATTGTAGCCGTCGGGGAAGCAGTCATGTGGAAGGGAATTCCACAGTCGGGAAGTGCGAGAAAATAAGCTGTTGGAGTAGAAACTGCGTTTACATTTTATCGGTTTCTATGTTCATCGGAGTAGAAGCCGTGAAAGTATTTATAGAAGAGGCACAGGGAAGCCACGTCACGCCGGTGAGAGAGTGACTGCATCCGGTCTGCCAAGTCGGTATATAACAAGAAAAGACGGCTTAAAAATTTAATACTCACAGGAAATATAGAGCAAAATTCTACACATAGATGAGGAGAAATAGAAAAAAAACAAATTTACTAAGCGTTACAAAGGACATAAAAGAGCCATGATCTACAACGTCAGTTAAGTGCCATATGTGATACATGCTTTGGGCAATCATGTCTCGAACTGGGCAGAAGATTATCCCCACAGTAGATTACCATTGCATTCTGCGGTACACTGGTTGCCAGCCAAGGCAATAGAACCCAATCAGTCCTTTTATTTAACCCATAACTGGAGGAAAGAAACGGATTATTACCTTTTCCAAGGGTATTTGTGCGTAAGTGAATGCAAAGAATTCAACTGGAATTCGAACTAGGCTCCCCGATTTGTCGTTCCAAGTCGATGTCCACTGCACCACAACGAACATAAAATGAGGTAAAAAGCCAATTATTGATGAATAGGCACTTTACGCTCGGATCCAGGTATTGAACTCACGAGATATGTATAAAAAAACTGTTATACCCACTACGCGGATGTGGTACAGTGGATATCTGCTCGGAACGAGAAATCGGGGACACGAGTTCAAATACCAGTTGATATTCGTTGCATTCATTAACGCGCAAGTACCCTTGTGAAAGATATTAATCTGTCTGGAGGGATAGCTATAGATTGGCTGATGTAAACCAAAAGCTCAGACCTGATAAAAAAATCAGTAATTACTACGATTTCTTGTCGTCTTTTAACGATAGCACTATCAAGCTTATCAGACTATACGAAAGAATCCTGCATAAAATAAATAGAAAAAAATTGTCTATATTATTCAACGAAACCTGTATTAATGAAAAAATGCTGCCAAAATACACAATATATATCTATATATATTTATATATATATATATATATGTATGTGTTATGTCTTGAAGGCTGTCACTATGCGTTGAATGAAGCAGAGAAATCCTTAGAATGACCGTGCTTTTAGCTGCCCATCTATGAATGGCTGGCTTTATCCACTGCTGCTGTACGTGTGTGCGTGTGTGTATGTGTGCGTGCGTGTGTGTGTGTGTGCGAGTGTGTATCTGTGTGTGTTCTTGTTTGGTTTTTTTATGGTCTAATGGTGTGTGTGTGTGTGTGTGTGTGTGTGTGTGTGTGTGTGTTCAAATATCTAATCGTGTCCCCCCAAGCAAGCATTTTACTGCCACTGTTGTGCAGGGTGTTACACAGGAGGAATGTTATGAGGAGTGAGAGGTTGCAGGGAGTGTCAGGAAGAGAGTAGGAGAAGGAAAAGAATACTGATGAGAGTATGACAAAGAAAAAAGCGTAAGAAAGAAGATGTAAGTTAGTGAGACAAGAGATGACTATTGACTTTACATTTAAATTCTTGGAGATTGTAACTGTCGGGAAAGCAAGTATGCGGAAGGGAATTCCACAGGCGGGAAGTGCGAGAAAAGAAGCTGATGCAGTACAATTTGCGTTTACAATTTATTGGTTTCACAGTAAAAGGGTGGGACCTAGTTGCTTATCTTGTAGCTCGAGGAAATTCATATGTATGGGGTACCAGTGAGCTACGTTCATCGGAGCAGAAGCCGTGAAAGTATTTGTAGAAGAGACACGGGGAAGCCACACTGCGTCGGTGAGAAAGCGACTGTATTCTAACTGCCAAGTCGGGATCGATCACATTACAGATTCTCCGTTGGATTCGGTCGTGGACACCTAAGTGGATAGCAGGAGCACCAGACCAGATATGGCAGCAATACTCAATGCACGGGCGGATGGTAGACTTGGTGATTTGTTTACTGCTATAACTACACTGCTGGACTAATTAATCATCATCATCATCATCATTATCATCATCATCATTGTTATAAGCTAGAATTATTACTACTACTATTACAAATAAGGAAAACAAAACTACAAAATATTCAATCACAATTAAATTTATAAAACATGGCTACGAAAGATCATTCAGCCTGTTTGAACGAGCCAATTCACCGAGTATATTGACCAGTCGGCAGACACTGAGTCTCTATCCGTTTCGACCAACGGAGACGCAAACTGCGATCGATTTGGTTATTAATTACAGCTTATTACAACTCTAGTTAGTTTTACTTATTGAACTCTCAAAAGGCAGGTATTCTTGCTCAGACGGTAAAATGTTGTGGTCACTGACCTCCACATTCAGATTAAATTTCAAAAGGAAAAATCAGTTGTTTACCTTTGATCCAGTCATGGTTTTATTTATTTTTTTATTAATGTCCACTCAATGCTACGGCTAAGAGTTACTCACAGGTTAACGAATGTGGTTGTTGTATAAAGTCAAAGGTTAAAAACTTCTGTTTAATGAAAGCAAAAGTGTTATGTCGTGAGTAAGAATAAATAACTCAACAACAGGAATAGGTTAATTGTTGTATTCCGTGAAAATAGTATTTACAAAGGTTATTAGTATCCAATACAAGAATAAAGGTTTAATCGTCTCAACCGTCGTAAGACGTAGTATGAACAATGGATACTTCCAGGTCGTCACCGGAAGTCTACGACTGACTTGTCGATCGGCTGCTCGGCACACTCTATATTTAGTTGTCCCTCCCAGTAAGGGCAACATGTGACACATGGTCAGTTATAACTGGGATTTCCGGGCTATATGGCCCTGCCAAAAAATGTCTGTCTATTTTTGCCCAGTCGCGCCTCCACCCTTCGGCGGAACCACGACTGGGTTATAGCTCTCTGCTCGGAAGCAGAGAGCGCCCTCCACCCGAAGGCAGAGTGCTGACAGTGTCGTAGTAGAGTACGGCTGCTCGGCACACTCTCCTACGTAGATGCCACCATTACTTTACATAGTAATGGAATAGTCCATTAAAGCCGAATAGGCGCGGGCGTCCCAACAAAAAGAGACAGAGGAAAGTAATGCATATCCTACCTAACGAACTTGTGTTTCAATTTCAATGGTTGGCAGAAAAGGGATTAGGAAAGACAGAAAAATTATTAACTTTACAAAGAGCTACAAAAAACACAAAATGGGGAGAGCCATGATCGTCCACGGCACTCAGCTGATGATAATGATGATGATGGTGAATTATAGTCTTATTTATTTAACTAATGTTCATCAATCAATACAGCCAAGAGACACAAACACTACCGGATGTGGTTGTTGTAGGAGGTAATAAGTGATGTTTATTGAAAGCGAGCAGGACAGTGGAAAGCAGAGCATAATCTACACTATTTTCTGCACTATTTTCTGCACTATTGTAAGAACTGCAACTTTGAAACTTCTGAATATCGTTTCTTATGTCTTTGTCTATTAGTGTACCAAATTTGATTAAAATCGGACCACTCCTTCTATAACCCGATTTTTTCGATTATCGATTTTCGATATTTATCGGGGGTACCTCGGCACAAAGCCTAGCTAAGAACACTTCGATCACGTCCTGAAGAAGACATGACTGGCCGGGCAGAAAGTTATCCCGTAGTAGGTTGCCATTACTTTCTGCGGTTGCCGACCAAGGCTATAGAATCCAATCCGTCCTGTTTTTTAACCCATAACTGGGGGGAAGAGACGGATTAATACCATTCCCAAGGGTATTTACGCGTAAGTGAATGCAATAAATTCTACTGGAATTCGAACTCGGCTACCTCGATTTCTCGTTCCGAGCCGACATCCACATCGCACATCCAGACACTTGTATTTGAATTAATAGGAGATAGTTGAACTTCGTTAGAAAGAGGACTCGGAGAATTTAACACTCACATATTGAAGGCAAGAAGTAGTCGTGGGAGTTACGAGTAAGCTACATAATGATCTTGTGTGAATAGAATACAGACCAGAGGCTATGAGGTATAGTAAGAGGACAAACATTGCTTAAAGTTACAAAGTTTAGGATGCTGAGGAGAAGCATGACCACCCATTTCAAGATGGGATGTGACAGCATATGTCGCAAACCGAAAGCAGAGTTCAGTATATATATATATATATATATATATATAGTCATCCGCAGATAGATCTGTTTCGCTGTATCACAGCTCATCAGTACGGTTAGACATCCGATTGTTTTTACGCAGGATTGAAACCCGACTGAATTGGCGTCCTAATACTTTTGCACAGTACTGCATATATATATATATATATATATATATATAGGAAAGAAAATTAATAAAAAGTTTTGAATTTAAAAATGTACTTTTTTTTTGACAGTATTTGTTTATTTTTATGATTGTATTTTATAATTCTGACAGCCCTCGGTCCTTCATCAGAAACAAGTGATTATATATATATATATATATATATAGTACTGTGCAAAAGTATTGGGACAAGGACTATTTTATCTTTTATGAGGTATATTCACAGAAAATAAACAATCCAATTAAAGTAATTTTATTTGATTTCCTCAACAAATGCTTTAACAAGAAAAATACTTTTACAAAATAAATTTAATATTTAGTATAATAGCCTTGGATTGCTATGTGATGTCAGTTCTTCAATATGGCAACGAATGTTGGACAATATCAGCAAAGATGAAGGGAAAACTTGAAGCAGCTGAAATGCGGTTCTACAGAAGGATGCTGCAGATATCGTGGACCGAGCATGTGAGCAATGACGACGTGTTGGAAAGGATAGGAACGAAAAGGAAATTAATACTGAGCATCAGGAAGAGACAACTGAACTTCCTGGGACATGCAATGAGGAGGAAGGGCTCGGAGAATCTGATGCTAACAGGCCAGCTAGAAGGAAAGGGAGGCAGAGAAAAACAGCGGATAACATATTTGAAGGGACTGAGCAGGTGAATGACAGAACGGGGGCTGCGAAACGTTGCAGGAGAATGCGTGCTAAGAGCCACCAGGGATAGGGAAATGTGGAAGGCCATCATCTCCTACGTCCTGAAAGGACAAAGCACATAGAGGAGATAATAGCCTTTTACTTTGATCACAGCCTTCATTCTGTCAGGCATTGACATCACAAGCTTCTTCAATGTATTTAATGGTATCTTCTGCCAAGCAGCTTGTATTTGTTCCCAAAGTGTGTCTTGCGATCTAACATTGGATTTATCAGTTCGAGAGGGGGGAATAAGAAAAAAGTCAGTCACATTCAAGGATAATAGAATAATGAGTAGTTACAAAATAACTCGTTTAATAGAAAATAGGTAAATACTATTTTAAATACATTTCTTTTACACCTAGTTTTAAATAATCAATATTTATTAGCAATTTACTTTCAGTGAGGTCTTTAAGAAAATCACCCCTGTCTTAAAACTTTTGCACACTACCGTTAATCTACAAAAGAACAGGGGTGGTTTTAAACTTTATTTTCATGCCTCATAAAAAATAAAATAATTCTTGTCCTAATACTTTTGCACAGTACTATATATATATATATATATATATATATATATATATATATATTGTCATCCGCTGACAGGTCTGTTTCGCTGTATTACAGCTCATCAGCATAGTTAGACATCCGATTGCTTTTAACCCAGGATTGAAACCCGACCAAATTGGCGTCAGTCGGCGATTCTACCTCTGAGCTATGGGCGCTCGGTAGAAGGAAGTAGACTTTTAGCGTAACATGTATATTGTTTAATACTTAGTTTTTTGACATAATAGGGTTAGACCCGTGCACATTTTTATTAAAAATGTTTAATAAAATTATATTGTAGAACTTTTGAATATTTTCCATTTGTAAACGAGCTCGTTTACAAATGGAATACATCATTCACATAAAATAATCCCCTCCAAAACGACATTAATATCCATGTTTAATCCTCAAAATAAAAACGAATATCGTATAAATAAAAGAAAATAAACTCACACAACAATAATAGTAACTCTATTTCATCCACTCATAGATAGTAGTAAAATAAAAAGTGTCTACCCTTTAAAAAAAAAAAACCTTACATCCCAATATAAGAATTACCTAGACAAAACTAAAAGTTACCTGTCCAAAACTAAACTACCCCGCACCCCTCTCCTAACCCAAGTCTGTATCTCTATGGCTACCAACTGCCGGCTAAATCATACTAAACACCCATCCCACATTTACTTACAAGATCACTCGTCGCTTCCAAAAGCCACGAAACTCCCCACGAGCGTCCGTCAAAATATGCTAAAAAGAGAAAGAGATACTCCTAGACAGAATGATATTGTGATTGCGAGTCGAAAACTGAGTTTCCTGTACACAACAAACATTCAGCCTGAGACGCTAAAAGTTGCGATTGAGCCTCGCCCTGCAAGACTCCGACCTCAGACCCCGATTATTTAGACTAGCAAACCATAAATACATTATCAGACTGATTAGGGTTGCTCTTCTGAATTTAACATGGCCGGGGTGAGGACACCGAAAGCCCGTTTCATTGAGCCCAAACCCATTTCACTTTTCATGACACCATCATGAGAGAAGTCATCAACGCCCAACGGAAATACAGGGAGAAGTGAGCAAAAAGCAGGAGACTCCCAGCACAATACTGTTACAGTCAGTCAGTTAAGTGCCATACGTGAAACACGCTCAAAGAGACATGACTGACTGGGCAGAAGATTATCCCGCAGTAGGTTGCCATTGCTTTCTGCAGTAGACTGGTTGCCAGCCAAGGCTATAGAACCCAATCTGTCCTGTTATTTAACCCATAACTGGAAGGAAGAGACTGATTAATACCTTTCCCAAGGGTATTTGCGCGTAAGTGAATGTTACAGTATTTTGACGTTTTCAGTGTCAAAGAATGCCAGTGCATGCACGTTGAGATAGCATTGTTGGCCTTTCCTCTCCTGCCCCCTATCTGCCGCGCACTGGAAACTAACCACACAATTGTTAAGAACCTCTTTGCTTTGGGAAAATTACGAGTATTTTTCACGTTTTTACAAGTACTCTGCTCATGCAGTTACTGGATTTTTTTCCAATTTGGCTCAGCTTTCTTTTGTAAATTGGTAATTGATCTTGTTTTTGTTGTTGCTGTAGCATACGATGCGGGATCGTCGCTCTTTGAGTTGGTAAAAGGAATGGGGGTGTCGCTGACTTTAACCCTGGGAACTTAGGGGAACTGAGACCGCGTTGTTTGGCTGTTCCTCTGCTCCTACCAACGAAAAATCATTCCGTTTCTTCCTTTTCCTTACTTGCATTAGCAGACCGGTCCGTGACACTGAAAGTCCAATTACTGGTGCGATGGAAGCATCAATGCCGATCAGAGGGATATTTTGCTTGCCTGCGAGCGAAAATCTAGAATTCTATTTCTCTGGACAAGAAGAGGAGAAGTGACCGTTTTTTTTTGTTTTTTTTTTTTTTGCACTTCCAACAAG
>JBBBDQ010001011.1:4347500-4407500 GCA_037127315.1 Ascarosepion bandense
GCCATATCAATTAATAGACAAGTTTTCTCTTGCTGGCTTTTAACAATAATGTCTGGCCTGTTTGCTTCAATTTTTCTGTCTGTGTAGATGGTGTAATCCCATAGAATGGTTACATCTTCTATTTCTGTAACCGGTGCTGGGTGATGTTCATACCAGTGTTTGTTTACAGATTTTCCATAATGTTTGCACATTGTCCAATGTAAATATTGCCCAACTCTATCGTGGCGATTTTTATATTCATTTGGAGCAAGCACAGAACAGCCTGAGATTAGGTGGTCTATTGTTTCTTGGTGTTTATCACAAAACCTGCATTTTGGATCCATATTATTATGCATAATATTTGCCTGAAAGTTTCTAGTGAAAAGACTATGGTCTTGTGCTGCAAGAATAAATCCTTCAGTCTCAGACTTTAATACAGATGCACGTAACCATCGATGAGTATTAACTTGATTAAGATTGAATTTATTGGTTTTATTATTGGATTTATTATTATTATTATGTCATTTTTTATCATATTTCGATTTCTGCTTTGGTCTCACAACCAACCAAGTCTGCGGGGAGACCTAAGGCAGGTCGTGGCGTGTTGTTATGACTCCATTTCATGTTTTTCTATCTTCCCTATCATCCCTAGCATTACATAGATAAAGTTTTCCTTAGTGTGTGGGCTGTACTTAATAAGACAATTTTTTGTATATCTCTTAAGCTGGGGTTTCCAGGGATTCTTTCAATGTGTTGTTTTGTTCCATTTTTTGTCATTCCAAGTGCACCTACTCTCACTGGCACAACTCTTGTTTTCAATTTCCACATTTTTTCTACTTCAATTTCCAGGTCTTTATATTTTGACAGTTTTTCAAATTATTATTATTATTATTATTATTATTATTATTATTATTATTATTATTATTATTATTATTTAAGCGTTTCACCCCGAGCAAGGCATGTCACTGCCACTACTTCGCAGGGGGCTACATAGAGTGGAGGAACGATGATTAAATATAGGAAATGTCAGAGGATGGGTGATAGGCGGGTAGGGATAACGAGAATGGTTAAATATAGGAAATTTCAGAGGGTGGGTGATAGGCGGGTAAGGATACCGAGAATGAGGGTTGGGTAGATGAGAGTGTTCTGAGAATAATTGAGAGTTAGTGTGATAGGAGGTGTCTATTGACCCTACATTTAAACACCTGGAGATTGTAGCTGTCGGGAAAGCAGACTTGTGGAAGGGAGTTCCACAGGCGGGAAGCGTGAGAAAAGAAGCTGTTGGAGTAGAATTTACGGTTACATCTTATTTGTTTAACTGTAAAAGGGTGGGACCTAGTTGCTAATCTAGTATCTCGTGTAAATTCGTGCTTAGGCGGCACCAGTGATCTAAGCTCATCGGAGCAGAAGCCATGAAAGTACTTGTAGAAGAGGCACAGGGAAACTACATCACGCCGGTGAGAGAGTGGTTGCAGCCGGTCTGCCAAGTCAGTATCAACCACGTTAGAGATTCTACGTTTTATTTTGTCAAGAAGCCCAAGGAGAGCAGCAGGGGCACCCGACCAGATATGGCAGCAATATTCAATACACGGGCGGATGGTAGATTTGATTATTATTATTATGTCATTTTTCATCATATTTCGATTTCTGCTTTTGTCTCACTACCAACCAAGTCTGCGGGGAGACCTAAGGCAGGTAGTGGCGTGTTGTTATGGCTCCATTTCATGTTTTTCTATCTTCCCTATCAACTCCAGCATTACATAGATAAAGTTTTCCTTAGTGTGTGGGCTGTACTTAATAAGACAATTTTTTGTATGTCTCTTAAGCTGGGGTTTCCAGGGATTCTTTCAATGTGTTGTTTTGTTCCATTTTTTATCATTCCAAGTGCACCTACTATCACTGGCACAACTCTTGTTTTCAATTTCCACATTTTTCCTATTTCAATTTCCAGGTCTTTATATTTTGACAGTTTTTCAAATTCCTTGATTGCTATGTTACAATCCGCTGGACAAGCCATATCAATTAATAGACAAGTTTTCTCCTTCTGGTTTTTAACAATAATGTCTGGCCTGTTTGCTTCAATTTTTCTGTCTGTGTAGATGGTGTAATCCCATAGAATGGTTACATCTTCTATTTCTGTAACCGGTGCTGGGTGATGTTCATACCAGTGTTTGCCTACAGCTTTTCCATAATGCTTGCATATTGTCCAATGTAAATATTGTCCAACTCTATCGTGGCGATTTTTATATTCATTTGGGGCAAGCACATAACAGCCTGAGATTAGGTGGTCTATTGTTTCTTGGTGTTTATCACAAAACCTGCATTTTGGATCCATATTGTTATGCATAATATTTGCCTGGAAGTTTCTCGTGAAAAGACTTTGGTCTTGTGCTGCAAGAATAAATCCTTCAGTTTCGGACTTTAATCCAGATGCACGTAACCATCGATGAGTATTAACTTTGTCAACATTGGATTTATTGGCACGTACTGGATATTGGCCATGCAGAGGTTTGTCTTGCCAGCGCTGTTTCAACTGTCCAAGAGCTTTATCTTTGGCTTTCATTTTCATATTCTTTGCCGCAATAGTCGGCTCTTGGCTTCCGTTCTGCTTTTCTACAGAATCTACTAACTGTAAATCTTGTTTGAATTTACTGCCTTCTTTTATTATTGAGTATTTTTTCTTTCTTTCTTCATGTTGCCTTACTAATTGTATCATCCAATCCTTTGTTGTTTCTATGTATGTTAGTAAGCCAATAGTTGTTGTCTTGTATGTCAGTTCCAGCTGAATAAGACCTCTTCCACCTTCTTTACGGGGTATGTACAGACGGTCTACATCAGCCTTTGGATGATGCATCTTATGCTTAGAAAGAAGCTTTCTTGTTTTAGCATCCATTCGCCTGATGTCGTTTAGAGTCCAGTTTAAGATGTTAAAGCTATATTGGACAACTGGGATTGCAAGGCTATTAATGGCCATAACTCTGTTCTGTGATTGTAACTGTTCTGTGATTGTAACTGTTCTGTGATACGCGTTTGGAATTACAACGAGAATGACGTGCTTTTCTGAGGCTCCTGAAAACGTAACGTTTTTTTTTTTTTTTTTTTATCCCCCACGTAAACATTAATTTTTCCATTTCACTATATTAAACATAAACTTTAATTTTTCCCTTCGTATATAATTTTATTTGTATGTTTCTTCTTTTAATGATCCTTAAATAGATTTATTAACTAGTTTTCTAAAGCAAGAAAACGTAACGTAACGTTTTTTTTTTTTTTTTTTTTTTTTTTTTTTTTTTTTTTTTTTTTTCCCCACGTAAACATTAATTTTCCACTTCACTATATTAAACATAAACATTAATTTTCCCATTCGTATATAATTTTATTTGTATGTTTCTTCTTTTAATGATCCTTATAATTTTATTTGTATGTTTCTTCTTTTAATGATCCTTATAATTTTATTTGTATGTTTCTTCTTTTAATGATCCTTAAATAGTTATATTAACTAGTTTTCTAAAGCAAGACAACGGAAAAGAAAAAGAAAAGAAAAATATTCGATCTACGATATTTTTTTTTCTAAGAAAGAATATGTAATAATTTATTATATTTGTTCGTTCATTTTATATATTTATTTATTTTCCGATAATTTTATTCTCGTTGGATTTAATGAAAGAATAACACAGAATACAGTGGGCGAACAAATTATTATTTTTAAATATTACGGTAGTAAACTCAAAGGTATGTCCATTTTTTTTTTTTTTTTTTTTTTTTTTTTTCTTCCTATGAAAAAAATTTTGAATTTTTTTTTTTTTTTTTTTGCAAGGACAAAGGTTAATAGTAGTAACAATTGTTTTTTTTTTTTTTTTTTAATTTAACAATACTCTCTAAGTGCAATGATGTGTTTTTTTTTTTGTTTTTTTTTTTCCCGTTCAACGGCCGTTACTTTTCAAGTTTGTTTATTTTCTTCAACCAGCGTCTCTCTCTTTGAATTTTTCTTTTTCTCAATATGAAATTCTGTTTCAATATAAACAGGATTTTTTTCTTTAGATATTATCGAAATTTTTTTTTTTTTTTTTTTTTTTTTTTAACTATTATAATTTTCTTAAAAACAAAACAAAACAAGAAAATAAATTAAGTCCGATGAAAACAATTTATATGGTATTATTTTATAGAAAGTCTACGTATTTATTGATATATTTATTTTTATTTATCTATTGATTTAATTTATCTTATTCTGATAACCCTATTTTTGACCAGCGACTTTATTGAGAGAATGAATGGTAGAGTGGACGAACAAATTATTACATTTTTTTTTTTTTTTTTTTTTTTTCTTTTCCGTTGATCGACCGTTAAACCCAAATATATTTGTTTTTTTTTTCAGCCAGCGTCTCTCTATTTGAATTCTTCCTTCTCTTAATATGAAATTCTGTTTTAATATAAACAGGATTTTTTTTTATTTTTTTTTATTTTTATTTTTTTTATTTTTTTTTTTTTTTATGAAATTCTGTTTTATTTTAATTAATTTATCTATTTGCTCTCTAAATGAACCTAAATAAAATCATCCGAATTATATTTCCTTTAGCTGTCGATATTTCAAAATTTTTTTTTTTTTTTTTTTTTTTTAACAAAATACTCTAGTATTGATGTGGTGTTTCGTTGAGCCGTTGCTAGGCCAAAGGTGTTTTTTTTTTTTTTTTTTTTTTTTAACCAGCGTCTTTCTCCTTGAATTCCAATCGCGTATATGTCAGATGTTGCTTGGCAGCCCATTTAGGAGAAGGAAAACTCCGAACAACAACCCGCAACTCAAGGTGTTAATCGTGCCGAGGAGTGAATGGCTACTGCGTTATGAGGTCATAAACGATCCCCTACAGGCTTCGGGGCCCTGTTTGTAAAGACCGTTACCCAACGTGCCGGGCAACTTTGGGTGGACTTTTGGACCCGTGCGTCACTCGTGGGAAAAACATGAAAAATACAAATAGAAATAAAAAGTCCAGTATGGCTCTTCCAGTGGATAAACAGGGAGCCCGTCCTTCAGGAGGGAACCTACCTGAGGTCGAAAAATCTGCCATAGGAACAAACTCCTACACAAAGAATGAATCTTCAGGTCCCCACAACCAGGATAATCCTAACGTTGGTCCTGAAAATTCACCAGCTAGATCTACAACCGTATATTTAAAGAAAGAAAAAATAAAATGGTCTCGTGAGGAGTACAAAGTCGTTATGTCTGCATTTCATGAAGCGTTACTCAAGCCTCAAAAAAACGTGACTCGCCAAACATATGACATTTGGCGTAAAAAAGTTGGTCAAGCAAATAGAAAGTATATTGACGAAAATAAATTAGCCAATGTACGTAGGTACATTATTCGTAATAACCGACTGACGGAGGCTGAAATCAATGAAATTAAAAGAATTGTAACAAGAAGAGACGAATCAACAAATTATGAAAAGAAACCAGAATCAGAAATAAAAAGTAATAACATCAAACAAACCACAGGTCATAATGTAGAAACCGTGAAACATGCAAATCACTGCGAAGATAATGCTGTAAATAACAAAGTGCTGGAAAGGTGTGATCTGAGTCAGTTAAAAGACAAAAATAAAACGAATTCAGAACACATCGAAGATAATTATTCGACGGAAAATAAGAACAATATAGAGGAAGCCAAAATAGAAATAAAAAACCATCTAAGTCAAATACAAAATATTACAATGGAGGAGCGTGAACAGCTCCCAAAATTACTACCAACAAAACATAACCTCCGTACTATTAAAATCTACAATGCAGCACTGAAATCAATACTGGATGAAGACCCTCATACAAATCTTAACGAAATAATATATGCATCAGCAACAGCTGCAACAAGAAAATTAAATATCAAAATAAAAACAAGGCAGTCTCATAGACGTGAAGTTCCACCTTGGAAAAAAAAAATAGAAAAAGAAATAGAACAACTTAGAAGTGAACTGTCATTACTGGATGAACTGAGTAGAGAAATAAATGTAAGAACCAGGAAAAGCAGAAGAGCTGTAAAAAAATATAACATCAAGAATGAAAATGACATCTTACCAAATAAAGAAAAAATAAAACAAAAAATCCAACTGAAGGCTCAAAGGATAAGACGATATGAAAAAAGAGCCAGATTTTATAGACAGAACAAGATTTTTCTGACTGATACAAAGAGATTTTACAGGGAAATAGGTAAAAAAAGAATTGAAGTGACAGTACCCCCCAGAATGGAAGAAGTCACACAGTTCTGGGAAAAGGTATGGGCTTGCCCTAAAGAACTTAACAAGGAAGTAAATTGGATTACGCAAGAAACGGAACGAATGAAAAATAAACCCGAACAGACATGGTCTGGAATTACAGAAGATGATGTTAAATTTGCACTAAAAAAAGCACACAATTGGAAATTCCCAGGAATAGATAAAATTCCTAACTTCTGGCTATATTATTTAAATGCAACACATAAAAAATTAGCCAAAGAACTTCAAGGAATGGTTGACGATCCCACCAAAATTCCTGCATGGATGACTAAAGGAATTACATTTCTTCTACCTAAGAATGGTGACACAAACAACCCGAAAAACTACAGACCAATTACATGTCTTCCGACAACATATAAACTATTAACATCTATTTTAACAAAACAGACATATTTATTCTTAGAAAGAAATGACATGATACCGCTTGAACAAAAAGGGTGCAAACGTGGCTGTTATGGTTGTAAAGACCAATTGCTGATTAACAAAATGATCCTGGAAAACTGCTACAGTACAAAGAAAAATCTTAGTACAGCCTGGATAGACTATCGAAAGGCATTCGATAGTGTGCCACATGACTGGATTTTAAAGACTTTAAATATATACAAGATATCGCCCGTCATCATCAATTTCATCAAACAGTGCATGTCGATATGGAAGACAACCCTTTACCTCAATCATATAAATGGAACCAATAAGTCTGATGAAATAAACATCAAAAGAGGTATATTTCAAGGTGATTCTTTATCTCCCTTACTATTCTGCATATCATTAATAGCACTAACCAGTCAACTTAATAAGACAGAATGTGGTTATAAAATAGGACAAAAGAAAATAAGCCATCTATTTTATATGGATGACTTGAAGTTATATGCTAAGAATGATAATGAACTGGAAGGTCTCCTGCAAACTGTAAAATGTTTCAGCGAAGACATTGGAATGAAATTTAATTTGAATAAATGTGCTAAAGCTACAGTTTTACGTGGATCAATACAAGAAACATCCTCAATTAGCCTAGACCCTGCTGTAACAATAAAAGAATTGAAACCGGAAGAAGCTTATAAATACCTAGGTGTAAATGAGAACGTAAACATTCACCATAAAAAGATGAAAGAAACAGTACGTAAAGAGTACTATAGAAGGCTACGAATGATATTAAAAACTGAATTGAATTCACAGAACAGAGTTATGGCCATTAATAGCCTTGCAATCCCAGTTACAGAATCACAGAACAATCACAATTATTATTATTATTATTATTATTATTATTATTATTATTATTATTATTATTATCCTCTTTTTCTTACTGTTCAGTACAGTCACCGACCGGGTCATTACCCGAGACCTAGGTTAAGGCAAGATAATAAATAAATGCATTCTGCTTGCACAAATTTTCACGTTAAATGATCCCGTGTTTATATTTGCTTTCATAAATGATACTTCGCTGAGTGTCGCGAAGTGCAAGTTTTTGAAAACCGAGTCCTTTTTAATGGTTTTGTTTCTACTTTTTCTTTTTTTTATTTTTATTGTACATAGTGCTTCAATTATTAGAGGTATAATAGTTGTTTTAAGGGGCCACATTTTTCAATTTTTTCATAAAGCATCTAATGGCACTATTATTTCTATAAAATTATGTTCAGATTTGTTTGAGTTTTGTTCAACGGCCTCTCAACCCCTAAGGGTTATTTAATGCCAAAAAAAGGTAGGGTTTTAAAGTTATTTTTTAAATGTTCGGTTATAGTAAGAACGTTAGTCAGATTTTGATGAAAAACTTCTTTGTTTTAGAAAACTAAAGGTGTCTTCTAATTTTGTATTCAAAAATGTATTATGGCAATATATATTTTTTTTTTTCATAAATGTATATCTTTCTATAAAAGTCTATTTTTATGTATATAGTTCTGTAAAAGTCTGTTTTTATACTTTCATAGTGTTTTGACCCCAGTTTGGGAGTTAACTATTTGTCCATAGCTGGGACCCTAACAGGTGCTACCACTCCGGGTCGGGCTGGACCTGGGAACAACAGCAATTAAGAGGTGGTTCCATGCCCCTCACAACCTCCCAATCAGAGGCTTTGCTGCCGGAATTCTATAAAAAGATTTTTTGTTATATTAAACACTTTATTATTATTATTAGTAGTAGTAGTAGTAGTCGTAGTAGTAGTAGTAGTAGTAGTAATCTTATGAAACTCTCCTATCATTTTGTTAGCAATCTGTAAATGTAATCATCTTCACGCGATTTGAAACTTTAAAATTTGGTAGAATGTGTCGAAGCTATAGTTGTTCGTGATTAAATATTCCTCAATTTCTGTTAATGAACCACTGCTGTGGTCATTAACTTTTGATTATTTTTTCAGTTGTGCAGTCTGCTTAAATATAAAGTACAAATTACAATTTTCTTCTTCTTCTTCTTCTTCTTCTTCTTATTATTATTATTATTATTTTTTTTTTTTTTTTTATTATGTCATTTTTAATTAGAATTCGATTTCTGCTATGGTCGCACTACCTACCAAATCTGTAGGAAGACCTAAGTCAGGTCGTGGTCTGTTGTTATGGCTCCATTTCATGTTTTTTCCTAACTCGCTAACATCCTTAACATTCTCCTAAGTGTGTGGGCTGTACCTAACAAGACAATTTTTTTTGTATATCTCTTTGGCTGGGGTTTCTAAGGGTTCTTTCGATGTGTTTTTTTGTTCCATTTTTTATCATTCCAAGTGCACCCACTATCACTGGTACGACTCTTGTTTTCAATTTCCACATTGTTTCTATTTCAATTTCCAGGTTTTTATATTTTGACAATTATTATTATTATTATTATTATTATTATTATTACTATTATTATTATTATTATTATTACAGAACATTGTAATTTGTACTCTATATTTAAGCAGATTGCACAACTGAAAAAATAATCAAAAGTTAATGACACACATTTTCCATAGAGAAAAGCTCTTTGTTATGTGTCAGCTGCACTGAAATTATTGACGTTCTCAGGTGCTTCATTTTTTTTTTTTAATTCTTGCATTTTTATTGCTATTTAAAGATCTTCGAAGATACATTACAGTCTACAAGACCTGCTATTTCAATAAGAAATCACATTCTGTTTTTTTGAAGTATTTGATCACGATGTCTGGAGGCTAAGCTTTGATTGTTCTGCCTGTGTGTTTTGTAAAGTCCCATAAAATTAGTTCAGGTTTTATCTCTGTAACTGAGTCTGGGTGATGTTCATACTAGTTTTTTTTCCAAATTTCTTTCCTTTAAAGTCACATATTTTCTATGTGCTTTGTGGTGCAGCGGATATTGTCTTGGAACGAGAAATCGGGGAGCCGAGATCGAATTCCAGTTGAATTCCTTGCATTCACTTACGCGCAAATACCATTGGGAAAGGTATTAAGCCGTCTCTTCCCTCTAGGTATGGGTTAAATAACAGGACAGATTAGGTTCTATAGCCTTGGTTGGCAACCAGTCTACTGCAGAAAGTCATGGCAACCTAATGCGGGGTAATGTTCTGCCCATGACCGCCCAAAGCATGTACCACGTATGGCACTTAACTGACTGATTTTTGAGTGCACATACTGTCCCACTCTTTTATGCCAAATTTTTAATTCAGTGCGTGCTAATATCGTGTAACCTGATAAAAGATGATCAACTGTTTCTCGGTATTTATCACAAAATCTGCATTTTGTGATAACACAATTTTTCCGTATGTGTACGTGGTAATTTCTAGTTAGCAAGCATTGGTCCTGTACAGCGAGAATAAAATCTTCAATTTCAGCTTTTAACCCTGCTCTACGTAACCACGACCAAGGCTATAGAACCCAATCTGTCCTGTGATTTCCGACCAAGGCTATAGAACCCAATCTGTCCTGTGATTTCCGACCAAGGCTATAGAACCCAATCTGTCCTGCTATTTAACTCATAACTGGAAGGAAGAGACGGATTAATACCTTTCCCAAGGGTATTTGCGCTTAAGTGAATACAATCGATTCACCTGGAATTCGAACTCGGCTCCTCGGTTTCTCGTTCCGAGCCGATATCCACTGTACCACAACAATGGATCGAGCATGTGAGCAATGATGAGGTTTTAGAAAGGATGGAAGAAAATTAATACCGAGCATCAGGAAGAGACAACTGAAGTTCCTGGGACATGCAATGAGGAAAGAGAGCTTGGAGAACCTGATGCTAACAGGCTAGATAGAGGGGGAAAGAGACAGAGGAAAGCAACGGATAACATATTTGAAGGACCTAATCAGGTGGATGACGGAACGAGGATTGCATGCTGTAACAAGAGAAGGCGTGCTAAGAGCCACCAGTGATAGGGAGACGTGGAAAGCCATGATCGCCTACGTCCTGAAGGGATAGCGCACATAGAAGAAGAAGAAGAAGAAGAAGAAGAAGAATGTGATTCTACAGAAGGATGCTGCGAATATCATGGATCGACCATGTGAGCAATGATGAGGTTTTGGAAATGATGGAAACGAAAAGCAAATTAATACTGAGCATCAGGAAGAGACAGCTGAAGTTCATGGGACATGCAATGAGGAAAGAGAGCTTGGAGAACCTGATACTAACAGGCCAGATAGAGGGGAAAAGAGACAGGGGAAAGCAGCGGATAACATATTTGAATGACCTGATCAGGTGGATGACGGAACGAGGGTTGCATGGTGCAACAGGTGAAAGCGTGCTGAGAGCCACCAGGGATAAGGAGACGTGGAAAGCCATGATCGCTTATGTCCTGAAGGGACAGGGCACATCAAAGAAGAAGAAGAATCTTTGTGACAAAATCTAAATCTATTGAGTCTCTTTCTGTAATTCTCACTTTCTTAAATGTTACTTTTGCAAATTTATCTAATCCGAAATCTATATCAATGTCATCACTGAAGCATTTTACAGTATTAAGGATATCCTTCAACTCATTGCCGTCTTTGGCATAAAGTTTGTTATCATCCATGAAAAATAGATGATTAAACACTTTCCTTTTTACGTTGTAAATCCGAAATCTATATCAATGTCATCACTGAAGCATTTTACAGTATTAAGGATATCCTTCAACTCATTGCCGTCTTTGGCCAAAATTTTGTTATCATCCATGAAAAATAGATGATTAAACACTTTCCTTTTTACGTTGTAAATCCGAAATCTATATCAATGTCATCACTGAAGCATTTTACAGTATTAAGGATATCCTTCAACTCATTGCCGTCTTTGGCATAAAGTTTGTTATCATCCATGAAAAATAGATGATTAAACACTTTCCTTTTTACGTTGTAAATCCGAAATCTATATCAATGTCATCACTGAAGCATTTTACAGTATTAAGGATATCCTTCAACTCATTGCCGTCTTTGGCATAAAGTTTGTTATCATCCATGAAAAATAGATGATTAAACACTTTCCTTTTTACGTTGTAAATCCGAAATCTATATCAATGTCATCACTGAAGCATTTTACAGTATTAAGGATATCCTTCAACTCATTGCCGCCTTTGGCAAAAAGTTTGTTATCATTCATGAAAAATAGATGATTAAACACTTTCCTTTTTACGTTGTATCTATAGTTATTGCTGTTTACTTCATGCGAAAGATGGATTAAGGACAAACAGAACAGAAGGAGGGACAGGGAGTATCCTTGAAAGATTCTTCGTCAGATATTAAGGCAATGGGTAATGGCACTACCGTTCGTGTGATTTTGAGTGAATTCGGTATAATACGTTTTTTCACAGTCCCGTGCTCTGTTTAAACAAATTTAATATCACCGAAGAGATTTCCAAAACTTTAAGGATCCAAAAATATGGAACACTATCAATGGATTTACGGTAATCTATCCAAGTTTTATGTGGTGCATTGTATATCGGCTCAGAACGACAAATCGAGGGTGCCGAGTTCGAATTCCAGTTGAATTCCTTGCATTCAGTTACGCACAAATGCCCTTAAGAAAAGTATTTATCCGTCACTTCCCCCCAGTTATGGGTTAAATAATAGGACAGATTGGGTTTTATAGCTTTGGCTGGCAACCAGTCTACCGTAGAAAGCAATGGCAACCTACTGCGGGATGATCTTCTGCCTAGTCAATCATGTCTCTTTCGAGACATGATCGCTTAAGCGTGTTTCACGTACGGCACTTAACTGACTGAATATAATAGTTGGAATCATGATTAAGGCTTGTAGTGGGCATAAAGTGGGGGATCGGTTTTCTAATGTTATGAAGTAATAAACTGATCCACCACTAATTACTAATTATAATAATATAATACATCTCTTTCCCATTCTAGCTATGAGTCAAATAGCAGGACAGATTGGGTTCTATAGCCTTGGTCGGCAACCAGTCTACTGCAGAAAGCAATGGCAACCTACTGCGGGATAATGTTCTGTCCAGTCAGTCATGTCTCTTTCGAGACATGATCACCCAAAAGGTGTATCACGTATGACATTTGACTGACTGCTCCAAGTCTTGCTGACAGTGACATTTCTACCTTGTTACACTTGTTATTATTATTATTATTCGTAATAGCAGTATTGCGAGGGGGAGCGGGCCGCCAACAAGGTGATGCTGGGTTAACAAATATACTGAGTTCGATATACCTGTTACGGAACCGTCTCAGATAAGTGCATACCAATGAAATTCGTCACTGCCAATTTTTCACAATATGTTCAGAGGTTTTCATACAACGTAGCACATAACCTCGCTCGTATTTGGGTCCAGTTAAAAATAGCTCTCAGGTTAGATAAACAAGTTCGCTCAAACGGACTCTGATTGATTGTGTTCTCAAGGATGGAGATGTGACTACCAAGTCCTTCAAACTTAGGAAGAGCAGCACTTTCAACTGCTGGCTTTAAGGAAAGTATTTATCCGTCTCTTCCCCCCAGTTATGGGTTAAATAATAGGACAGATTGGGTTTTATAGCTTTGGCTAGCAACCAGTCTACCGTAGAAAGCAATGGCAACCTACTGCGGGATGATCTTCTGCCCAGTCAGTCATGTCTCTTTCGAGACATGATCGCTTAAGCGTGTTTCACGTACGGCACTTAACTGACTGAACATAATAGTTGGAATCATGATTAAGGCTTGTAGTGGGCATAAAGTGGGGGATCCAGTTAAAAATAGCGTTCAGGTTAGATAAACAAGTTCGCTCAAACGGACTCTGATTGATTGTGTTCTCAAGGATGGAGATGTGACTACCAAGTCCTTCAAACTTAGGAAGAGCAGCACTTTCAACTGCTGGCTATGATGCATCCCCCTGCCCCCGCTCATTAACCCTCTAGGGCCATTCGTATCATATTTGATACAGTATGAAAACAAACCTTGAAAGAAATATTTTCCTGAAAAATTTTTTAAGAGAAATATTTTATAAATTTCAAATGAAAGCAGTACTGACTGCTCAGTCAATGAATACCAAATGTTTCCTTATAGGGAAATACCAAATGTTTCCTTATAGGGAAATACTGTATCAAATATGATACGAATGGCCCTAGAGGGTTAATAGATAGATAGATAGATAAACAGACTGAGATTAACCCTCTAGGGCCATTCGTATCATATTTGATACAGTATGAAAACAAGCCTTGAAAGAAATATTTTCCTGAAAATTTTTTTAAGAGAAATATTTTATAAATTTCAAATGAAAGCAGTACTGACTGCTCAGTCAATGAATACCAAATGTTTCCTTATAGGGAAATACCAAATGTTTCCTTATAGGGAAATACTGTATCAAATATGATACGAATGGCCCTAGGGGGTTAATAGATAGATAGATAGATAGATAGATAGATAGATAGATAGATAAACAGACTGAGATTAACCCTCTAGGGCCATTCGTATCATATTTGATACAGTATGAAAACAAGCCTTGAAAGAAATATTTTCCTGAAAATTTTTTTAAGAGAAATATTTTATAAATTTCAAATGAAAGCAGTACTGACTGCTCAGTCAATGAATACCAAATGTTTCCTTATAGGGAAATACCAAATGTTTCCTTATAGGGAAATACTGTATTAAATATGATACGAATGGCCCTAGAGGGTTAACTGAGACTCTGCGGGTGTCAGTCTCTGGGGTGATATGCCCAACTGGTTAAGTCAACGTACAAGGAAATCTGCAGTGTGCATGTTAACACATTCAATCAATTAAAGTTAAAAAATCATACTTGGTGGATTATTATTGTTGTTGTTGTTGTTGTTGTTGTTGTTTTGCTGCGGCTGATCGAGAGATATAAAATATGCCCTTTCGTCCAGTATGATAAAGTAAGTTAAACTGTTGTTTATTCTTATCTCATGTTTCGTATCCATTCAGGACATTGTCCTCCACAACTTCCTGTGTTTGTAACGCTTAATAAATTTTGTCTATTTCTTACCTTTATATTCGGACTATTATCCCCATTTTTGTTGTCGTTATCACAACATTTCGTCTGTTGTACTTTCCGGCCTTCCTATGGTATATATCGATCTGGTTAACCGACAGTGATTTCTGAACTGAAGCATTTGTTTAATCTCCTGGGGTAGATTGTTATCATTCTACTGTCCATGTCCAGGGATATCGTCTAGTTCTTTTATGATTATTATTATTATTTAGTACTGCTCAATTGTTTTGTGACATTAGCCTTGTCGATAAAAGCGTTGGTTTGTGAATTTAAAAAAAAAAATTTTTTAATCATTTCACCCCGAGCAAGGCGGAAACGCCACTGATGTGCAGGGGGCTACATAAATGTAAAAAGATTAATTAGAAAAGAGTGAGGAGTACAAACTAGTTAGAAAGGAACAATAGAAAGCTGAGAAAGCAGGTGCGATGACAGATACATAGGTGGAGAGAAAGGGAAGGTTATACGGGGGTGGGGAGAGAGCTAGATTCCAGTGGTTAGTAGATGAGTATTGACTTTGCATTTAAATTTCTGGAGGTTGTAGCCGTCAGGAACGCAAGAATACGGGAGCGAGTTCCACAGGCGGGAAGTGCGAGAGAAGAAGCTGCAGGAGTAGAATTGTCGTCTGCATTTGGCTAACCTGACTGTAAACACCCGTTGAAGAGGCACCAGTGACTTAAGTTCGTCCGAGCAGAAGCCATGAAAGTATTTATAGAACAGACAAAGGGAGGCCACATTTCGACGATGGGGAAGTGGCTGCAGTCGAGCCGCCAGATCAGTATCTATCACATTACAGACTCTCCTTTGGAGCCTGTCAAGAACACTGAGGAGAACGGCAGGGGCACCTGACCATACATGGCAGCAATACTCCATGCACGGACAGATGGTTGACTTGTATATATGCAGGATGGATTCAGGTGGAAAAAACATCCTGGATCGACATTGTGACCCAACCTTCTTAGCAGTAGATTTTGCTATGGATTCAATATAGTGGTTCCATTTGAGGTCTGAGGACAGGGTAAGTCCGAGGAGGCGTAGTGTATTACTCTCCGGGAGAATCGCTTGGTCCATGCTTATGGGAGGCAGGAGAGGTTGCCTGTAATTCGGTAACATCGTAATTTAGAGTTCAATACCATCGTTGGGCAGTGTCTACTTGTACTCAGTGGAAACGGGCGAGCGATAACTGAACAGTACTAAATAAAGCAAGACGTAGACAATGTCCCTACTTCTGATATTTTTTATCTAATCTCGCTAGGTAGCTTATGCATTGCTTTCCTTTAACCGTCCTGCTTTCGTTCTGCCTTGTGGGTATTACATTTTCCAAGTCACCTTTTCTTATTATGTGGCCTAGCGGTCTCTTCCTGATCTTATGTATAAGTGTTCTTTTTGTTTCCATTTATTGCATTTCTGTTCTTTCAAGTTTCTTCTTAATCACTGATGAGACTGTCCATCATTCACGGTCATATAGGAGAACTTATATTACTAAGTAGGGACATCGAAAAGAGCTATACGATATTCCTAGACATGGGCAGTAGAATGAGAACAATCAGCCTCCAGAGATTAAACAGATGATGCAGTTCAGAATTCACTGTCGGTTAACCAGATCGATATATACCATAGGAAGGCCGGAGAGTACAACAACCGAAATGCTGTGATAACAACAACAAAGATTAGGACAATAGTCCGAATATAAATAGTGTAGAAAATAATAAGTCTTCATCCGAGAAATGCAGACAAAAATATTTTATCAGTTTACCGAATCGCTTAAAATGACTACACTTATTTTAAACATTCTAACCAAATCTCAAACTGACTTTGTTCTGAACACTGTCCAAAATCGCATATTACTTAAAACTGACTTGCAGATCTTGTAACTGTATAACAGAAATCGTAGAAAAAGGTCTTGTTGATAATTAGTATTTGATTATTTTTACGCATGTTCCCCGGTGTTATTTTTAGCTGTTAAATATACATATCCTCTTATTCAAACTCCTAACTATATAGATTCTTTTTGAATATTTTTCTTTTTTTGAAGCCCACATGTCTGAAAATAATACTTTTAACTGAGGGTCTGTAAAGCTTCATGCGAAACATCACGTACACACAAAACGTCAAAACGGGAGAAAATGAAGAAATTACTTCTATTAATTCTTTAAGAACCTTTCGCTGTGTATCTTAGTGCTATTTTAATCACCGTAAGTATTGTCCATAGAAAATTATGTTCACCAATGATATTATTATCAGCATTATCATTTTTTCTTTATTATAGTTTTTTGATGGTGTTCCGGGAAGATAGTATAATTGTTTTTTTTTTTTTGTTTTTCTTTTCCTTTTTCGTTATTAAGATTATAATTGCCATAATTATTTCAATTTTGGGTTATTGTTTCATAGTTTATAATTTTTTTTTTCTTTTGTCTCTCTTTTAACTTAAATTTACCAATATTATTATTTTTCATCAAGTTGTAGTCTCGTTAGTATGAATGAAAAGGGTAGTAATGACAATGTGACACTAACAATTTTATTTATCCTTTCAACTTGCATGTCGGTTGCTGTCAGTGTCATTAGGCTAAGGACATCATTAGTAATTATGAATTAAAAATTTATTTTTATTTCTATTTTTTTTTTTGAGAGAGAGAGAGAGAAACGACGAAAGACTGGAAGAACGAAAAGCGTAAAAAGTAGGAATAAAAAAAATTAGTAATGGAAAAAAAAATCTCAAATGACCAAATAAATCTATACCCACATATACAATAGGGTGTATCAATAAGTATGTGACTTGATTATTAAAAAATAAAGAATATTTTCACAACAAATATTTATTATTTAAAACACTCAACTTCTTTATCAATGCCGGGAATGGTAAATTTCTAAGCAAAGCTTAGATGTGGCACAAGGCCGAAAGTATGGGAGGCCCAGTGAAAAACTAACTCACTACTCAATTGATTCCTAACCATTACACCACTTCGAAGTGCCCATCAATGCCAAGAATGTGAATCATAAAAAAGGAAATTATACAATGAAAATTTCAGATCAAAATTCAACTAATAACTGTGTCAAGCTACAGGCTTATTAATCCAGTTCCTCGATCCTTACAAAAACACACGCACATGCACGAACACAGACACACAGACACACACACACACACACACACGCGCACATGCACACATGCATATATATATATATATATATATATATATATATATATTATACTTTAGAACATGTACAAACTACAATCTACCACAATCTACTATTTTGTTTCGACATTGAAAGAATAATGTCTCATCAGTTAGTAATGATGGTACTATCTGATGAGACATTGTTCTTTCAATGTAGAAACAAAATGTACAGTTTTGTAGTAGAATGTAGTTTGTATATGTTCTAAAGTATAATTAACAATAAATATGCATTGCTCTATTTTTATATTGAGCACTATTTTAAATTAATGTTTTGAACGTTGGAAGTATTTTCTTCCTTCTCTATTCATTTGGATATATATATATATATATATATATATATATATATATATATATACTACCGGTCATAATTATTAGGCCACCCCAGTGTTTTAAAAAAGATTATGCATTATATATTATTTTTTCGCCAAGTGAATAATTGCAAATGAAAATAGAATGGTTCTTTTGTTAATATTGCACAATAACATGTGCATCAAATGAATTTATAAATATTTAATAAATACCTATACTGCAGTTTCATAAATGAAAGAATGAAGAAAATTTAGGGTGATTCGGACGAATTCATCTTTGTTTTCTTGCCTTGTAAAATTTTGCAATGTAATAATAACAAAAGAACCATTCTATTTTCATTTGTCAATAAATACTAAAAATGGTATTAAATACATAATGTCTTTTAAAAAACTGGGGTGGCCTAATAATTATGGCCGGTAGAGTATATATATATATATATATATATATATATATATATATATATATTGTCATCCGCAGACAGATCTGTTTCGCTGTATCACAGCTCATCAGTACGGTTAGACTCCGATTGCTCCCTAACCCAGGCTTGAAACCCGACCGAATTGGCGTATAGGACATGATTTTTCTTAGCTGATTCTCGTTCAATATAACGATATCTAGAATTTTAATACTTTCTTTGCACTGTGTCCTATATAAAAAATTGATGTTATTTACTGCAATCTGTCTTACGTTAATATTATTTCCTTATTTGTTATTTGGTGATCTATATGTTCGCGAATTGTACTAAATTTTGACAAATGACAAGTCAACATACGAATGAGTGTGGTGCATGTGTAGCTAATGTGTGCATTTATGTGTGCATTTAATGCAATATGTTAGTCATGGCGATACAATCTCTCAAGGGGCATGAGAATTCATAAGAAACATTATTTTTTATATTATTTTCTGTTGATTAATTATTTCTCAGAATTACATAGAATTTTGATGATAAAACTTTGTTTTTATTAACATCATGATATGCTGTTTTTATTTTTTTTTTTTTTCATTTTCTTTTATATTTTTTTTACAATTGAGTGGAGGTATCTGAATTCTCCACGATTTTCTATAAAAAAAATTACTTATATAATTTGTTTTTCGGTGCGTGGTTGAAAGAAGTATGCGTATTTTATTTTCTTTCATTCAAATGTTTGTTTTTACTTTTCGTAGGCGAGGTGGAATTGTAGGATAATATTTTTCCAAGTGAGCGTCTTTAATCTGGGTGATAGAGATATTTTGGCTCGACTCTAAGAATGTTTACACTGACCGTGACGATAGAAGCCAAAAGTTCAATAAAGTCATTATAGGTCATTCTAAGTAACTTGTGAATCTTCAGTTGCATACTTTTAGGTTGTAAAAGAATCAGATTTCCTTTTTCATTGCGAGATTTTTAATCGACCACGGGCGAGTAAAGCAATAAACTTTAATCGCCCAATGAAGTTTTTAATCGTCTGAGTCGATCGGGTGAGTGAAATCTCAAAGGCTGCTTGTGAGTATAATTTTTTCCATTTGAACAGGTTGACTGCTACGCTACCCCCATGACTCCGTGTTGATGCCCACAGCTTTCATATCGCGTTTTATGATGTTACGATTCCGCAGCTGTGGCCGTTCAGTGGGTCTTCTTCCAGAGACCAGCTCTCCATACAGGAGGTCTTTTTTTATTTCAAGTTGATCGGAACCCTGGCCCAACAACTTAAATCAAGGGAGGAGCAACTAACACAAGTCGCCATGGAGAGGCGGGTTCGCAGGAAGCAAAATGACAGCTCCGACAGACCATAAACAAAACATAAATGCAGCCTCTGCAACAAAGACTGTCACTCCCGCATCAGTTTCTACAGTCAGAGACGCTGATGCTCCAGCCAAGCAGACAACTAGGATGCTACCCAAGGTCAACCCTGACCGACAGAGGCCATGAGATCATCCATGTAGGTGATTAAATATTTTCTTTTTTACCTTGTATTCAACGTTGTGCGTTGTGTTGAAGTGGATATCGACCCAGAACGAGAGATCGGGGGGTGGCTCAGTTAGAATTCCAGTTGAATTCCTTGCATTCACTTACGCACAAATACCCTGGGAAAGGTATTAATCTGTCACTTTCCTCCAGGTATGAGTTAAATAATAAGACATATTGTGTTCTATAGCCTTGGCTGGCAACCAGTCTACTGCAAAAAGCACTGGCAACCTACTTCGGGATAATCTTCTGCTCAGTCAGTCATGTCTCTTTAGCTACATGATCGCCCAAAGCGTGTATCACGTATGGCACTTAACTGATTGACTGAATATAATAGTTGGAAATACGATTATGGCTTCTACTGGGCATAAAGCGGGGGATCGATTTTCTGTTGTCATGAAGTAATAAACTGATCCCCCACTAATTATTGCGTAATAATATAATACATCTCTACTCCCTCTAGCTATGAGTCAAATAAGAGGACAGATTGGGTTCTATAGCCGTGGCTGATATCCAGTCTACCGCAGAAATCAATGACAAACTACTGCGGGATAATCTTCTGTCCAGTCAGTCATGTCTCTTTAGAGACATGATTGCCCAAAGCGTGTATCACGTATGGCACTCAACTGAGTGATTCATACTTATTATTGTTTAGTTCATTTGAGTTCATTAAGAACTGGCAAAACAGAAGCGGGGAAGAATCTCTTTGAAAGATATTTTTCGTCAGGTATTCAGGTGTTTGGCAATGGCATTGCTTTTTATGTGATTTCGATATTATTATTCTTCTTTATCTCTTTCAAGACGTAGGCGATCATGGACTTCCACTTTGTTCTGTCTCTTGTTGCTCTCAATAGTTTTTCTTTTGGTATCGCTTCTAAACCCCGTTCCGCCAACCATTTGCTCAGACCAAACAAGTACGTCTCGTGCTGCTTTTCCCTGTCTCTCCTTCCATTTATCCGAACTTTTGAGTATCAAATTCTCCAGATCCTCCTTCCTCATTACGCGTCACAGAAATCTCATTTGTTTCTTTCTGATATTTAGTATGAGTTTTCATCTCGCTTGCATCATTTCCAACACTTCATCGTTGCACACGTGCTTCGTCCAGGTTATCCTCAGCATCCTTCTGTAAAACCACATTTCTGCTGCCTCAAGCCTCTCCTTCATCTTTGATGTGATTGCCCAGCATTCACTTCTATACAGAAGTGCAGATTTCAATATAATCTGGTTTTCTACAGCCATATGCTCTATTTAAGCAAATTTACCATCACTGAAGGGACTTTGTACATTTCCACACACTTAAGGTTCCAAAAATGTGTAACACTATCACTGTCGTTACGGTAATCTATACAAGCTGGGCTGAAATGTCTACCTTTTTTTGCTGCAATTTTCCAAGATTATTTTATTTATTAGAAGTTGGTCTTTGCAACCATCTGAACCTCTTCGACATCACTCTCTTTTGTTCCAGAGAGAAAATGTTGTTTTTATCCCTCGTCGTCTTCTTCTTCTTCTAACAATAATAATAATAATAACAATTATTATTATTATTATTATTATTATTATTATTATTATTATTATGTCATTTTTCATTATAAGTTGATTTCTGCTATTTTCGCACTACCTACCAAGTCTGCAGGAAGACCTAAGGCAGGTCGTTGTGTATTGTTATGGCTCTATTTCATGTTTTTTCTATCTCCCCTATCATCCCTAGCGTTACACAGACAAAGTTCTCCTTAGTGTGTGGGCTGAACTTAACAAGACAGCTTTCTGAATATCTCTTAAGCTGGGGTTTCCAGGGATTCTTTCAATGTGTCTTTTTGTTCCATTTTTTTATCATTCCAAGTGCCCCCACTATCACCGACACGACTCTTGTTGTTAATTCCCACATTTCTTCTACTTCAATTTCCAGGCCCCCAACTTTTGACAGCCTCCCGAACTGGCTGGTCGCTACGTCACAATCCGCTGGACAAGCAATATCAATTTATTATTGTATTGTCATTTTTCATTATAATTCGATTTCGGCTTTGATCGCACTACCTGCCAAGTCTGGGGGAAGACCTAAGGCAGGTCGTGGTGTGTTGTTATGGCTCCATTTAATGTTTTTTCTATTTTCCGTAATATCCCCAGTGCCACACAGACAAAGTTCTCCCCAGCGTGTAGGCTGAACCTAACAAGACAATGTCTTTTATATCTCCCAAGCCGAGGTTTCCAGGGACTCCTTCAATGCGTTGTCCTGCTCCATTTCTTACTACTCCATTTATTATTATTATTATTATTATTATTATGTCATTTTTCATCATATTTAGATTTCTGCATTGGTCTCACTACCAACCAAGTCTGCGGGGAGACCTAAGGCAGGTAGTGGCGTGTTGTTATGACTCCATTTCATGTTTTTCTATCCTCCCTATCATCCCCAGCATTACATAGATAACGTTTTCCTTAGTGTGTGGGCTGTACTTAATAATACAATTTTTTGTATATCTCTTAAGCTGGGGTTTCCAGGGATTCTTTCAATGTGTTGTTTTGTTCCATTTTTTATCATTCCAAGTGCACCTACTATCACTGGCACAACTCTTGTTTTCAATTTCCACATTTTTCTATTTCAATTTCCAGGTCTTTATATTTTGACAGTTTTTCAAATTCCTTGGTTGCTATGTTACAATCCGCTGGACAAGGCATATCAATTAATAGACAAGTTTTCTCTTTCTGGTTTTTAACAATAATGTCTGGCCTGTTTGCTTCAATTTTTCTGTCTGTGTAGATGGTGTAATCCCATAGAATGGTTACATCTTCTATATCTTCTATTTATCTTTCTATTTCTAATATTTTATTATTATTATTATTATTATTATTATTATTATTATTATTATTATTATTATTCGAGCAAAAACCGCTCAGACTGGAAGAGAAATACAATTTGACAATGGATTAATAAAATTTAAAATTAAAATAAATATTATCGCGAAAGAAAAGGGTAAAGGAATTTGTACCTCTAAATAAAATAAAAGAAAAGAATGTCTACCCCTGAATGTGTACCTAAATAAAAAAAAAATATATAATTGGTATTCTTGTGCATACCTTGGTATCGAAGAAGGATCTAAAATTTCATGGTAAGGTCGATGTTTGGTACCTCTAATTTAAGTGGACATAACGAATAAAAGAACGGTAATAAAATCCAAATAAATTTGCTTAAGAGGAAAACAAAGAGATCAAAATTCAAAAATTATCAGGAAAAAGAAACCAACAGGAAAGCGGTTATTGGGTGGGTGGGGGGAGAGATGGTGATGATGGTGATTACAAAAATTAAAAATAAAAATAAATGCAGAAATTGGTCAAATGAAGATTATTTTCTTTTGTCCAGCTAGTGGTCTATTTTTCTGATACTTTCGCCATAAGTCTCGGGACTGTTCTCTCAGGTCTGACGACATGAAGACGAAGGATCGGCTTAAACGCCAGCCGTGAGACGTCAGTCAACTCAATTAACCAGTAATTGCCAGCGTCAATTTGCTTTCTTCATCCAGATATCTTTTTGGGTCCTTTTTTTTTCTTTTTTTTTTTTTACTTTTGTTTACTATCATTTGGTATTCATCTTTTATTTTTGTTTTCTTTTTTTTTTTCAAATGTTTATCATTTTTTCTTGTGTACGTGAGTGAACTCCTGTTCAAGGGTAAAGTGGACTTAGTTGTAGAGTGAATATGGATAAACAGAAAAGTTAAATATTCTTCGGTAAATTAAAACTGGCCTTATTCGTCTTCTTCATGTGCCGTGTCTCTTCAGGACGTAGGCGATCATGACTCTCCATAATTTCCTGTTATTTGTAGCTATTAATCATTTTTTATCATTTCTTTCTTTATTTATTTTATTTTATTTATTTATTTATTTTTTTGTTATTTCTTCCAAACGCAGTTCCGCCATCCTTCTACTCACGTTTAATAAGTAAGTTATACACAACTAGCAGTATAACCAGGCGTTGTTCGGGTGTAATGAAAGATTTAAAACTAATCCATGGTCCTGGAGCTCAGACTATTTGGATGTTGGCACGAAAGACTAAAAAGCAATAGTTGTTTCCAGTTAAAGCGAAACCGTAGACTGAAAGAAAAATGAATGGATATAAGTCAAACCTGATCAGTCAGTTAAGTGCAATACGTGATACACGCTTGGGCGATCATGTCTCGAAAGAGACATGACTGACTGGGCAGAATATTATCCCGCAGTAGGTTGCCATTGCTTTCTGCGGTAGACTGGTTGCCGACCAGGGGCTATAGAACCCAATCTGTCCTGCTATTTAACCCATAACTGGAAGGAAGAGACGGATTAATACCTTTCCCAAGGCTATTTGCGCGTAAGTGAATACAATGGATTCAACTGGAATTCGAACTCGGCTCCCCGGTTTCTCGTTCCGAGCCGATATCCACTGTACCACAACGGATCGATATCAAATAAGTTTTTTTTCGTTGTAAACTGAATTTCGAAGGCTAAATAAGTCCTCTGAGTAAATAGTATCATGGCTGATACTAAGAACTACAATTATACCTACTTAGAGCCAAAACCGAAGCAAAAACTAAAATAAAAGGCTGAAAAAATACATCATACAGACAAATAAACAGATACACTAACAAACATCTTGCCTTTTATATGTTCATTTCATTGATTTTCTGCACTATTGTAAGAACTGCAACTTTGAAACTTCTGAATATCGTTTATTATGTCTTTGTCTATGAGTGTATCAAATTTTATTAAAATTGGACCATTCCTTCTATAACCCGTTTTTTTCGATTATCGATTTTCGATACTTATCGGCGGTACCTCGACACAAAACCTAAGAACACTCACAGACGCTTATAGTACAACTGTGTGTAAATATTCAAGAAAATCAATTCAGCCGTTTCGAAGTCTATAGGTAACGGACACACATACGCACGCACACATACACACACACACACACACACATAAATAAGTTTAGATATGCCTTTTTTTCAAGCTCTTTTTGAACATTATGTGTCATAGAAATGTCAACTATCTCTTTCTCATGTTATAGGTACCTCCACTCATTTTCGAAAATTAAATTTAAATTTAATTATTTTAAAAATGTATTGGCTAATTTATTTCTATCAAGCTTTTCAATTTTCGATTAGTAAATGTAACCTTGAAACTTCTGAATATCGTTTCTTATGTCTTTGTCTATCAGTGTATCAAATTTGATTAAAATGGTACCACTCCTTCTATAACCCGTTTTTTGCGATTATCGATTTTCGATATTTATCGGGGGTACCTCGTCACAAAACCTAGCTAAGAACACTCGCAGTTGCTTATAGTACAACTGTGTAAATAATTGATTTTCTGCACTATTGTAAGAACTGCAACTTTGAAACTTCTGATTATCGTTTCTTATGTCTTTGTCTATGAGTGTATCAAATTTTATTAAAATGGTACCACTCCTTCTATAACCCGATTTTTTCGATTATCGATTTTCGATATTTATCGGGGGTACCTCGGCACAAAACCTAGCTAAGAACACTCGCAGTTGCTTATAGTACAACTGTGTAAATTTTCAAGAAAATCCGTTCAGCCATTTCGGTGTCTATAGGTAACGGATACACACACACACAGACACACACACACAGACAAAGTTCCATTTATAAATAAGTTTAGATCTTGTTTCAAATCAGATGTGTTTTCAGATGTGTAGAAATTTCTGAAAACATGTACTTGTGTATAATGCACCCACTTTTCACCTTTAATTCTTGCTGATAATTTTTATTAAATAATGTGACATAAACGCGAAGTTTTCCAAAATCATTTTTATACGAAGGTAGGCTGACTATGAAGAAGTGAAATCTCGCATGCATTTATTTCAACACTTTTTATTAACTACATTGTTTCTTTTTGCATAAACTGATGTTTGACTGTTCAACGAACATTTTAAATGTAGCCAGTAGCGGCTTCTCTTGAGAAAGGACAAAGTTTGACATAATCCTGTTATCAAATACCTTCAGAAGAATGCGTTAGTTCTAAGGACATGCATGCTGAATTTTTTACTACATCAGAGGATGACCCTCTAGCTTTATCAACAGTGCAAATGCGGGCAGCTGAAAGGAGAGTCTTGAATAGAACCCAAGGTCTGGACGCCCTGCAATTCCCACCATCGAGGGAAACATTGATCGTGTTCACCACATGTGATGGGTGACAAGTGACTGACGATAAATGAAATATCCAATGCAGTCACTCTCTCATCGGCGTGACGTGGTTTCCCTGTAACTCTTCTATAAATACTTTCACGGCTTCTGCTCCGATGAACTTAGATCACTGGTGCGCCTAAGTACGAATTTGCACGAGATACTAGATTGGCAACTAGATCCCACCCTTTTACAGTGAAACCGATAAAATGCAACCGCAATTTCTACTCCAACAGTTTCTTTTCTCGCGCTTCCCGACTGTGGAATTCCCTTCCACATGATTGCTTCCTCGACTGCTACAATCTCCAGGAGTTTAAATGTAAGGTCAATAGACACCTCCTAACACACTAGCTCGCATCCATTCTTTCAAACACTCTTCCCATCTACCCAACCCCCCAGCCTCCGTATCCTTACCCATCTATCACCCTCCTTTTGACATTTCCTATATCTAACAACGCTTTCTCTTAACCTTCCCCCATGTAGGCCCATGCACAATAGTGGCAGTGGAATGCCTTGCTTGGGGTGAAATGATTAAAAATAAAATCTCGTGAGAGAGTTGAAAATAACTTTGCCATGACGAAAATTTCTGCTCAGTAGGTGTCACATCATCTGACACCTGCTCAAAAGCTAATCACATCACAGGAATATTTGTCATTGTATGAGGCAAATCCAGCTGGTTTTCTTGAATGTTTTCTAACCTATTTGGGTCCGTCACTTTGAGTCAGAGACAAAGAGACAATCCATGCAGTGGAAACATCCCTCCTTGTCTGCTCCAAATAAGACCAACGTCGTTTCATCTGCATGGAAAATGAGTACTCAGGGTTTTGGGATGCAAATATGCGTTTACATTTGCAGGAGTAACCGCTGTTTAATATATCCAGGTTTGACCACTCGGCTAAGAAGAGTTTCGCAGTCAAGCAAGGTGGAATTTTTTTTTAATCAACTTTTTTCTAGTTCAGATCCGAAATGTAAACAAAACAATTTCTGACTTGGGAGACGTAGGTTCGAATCCTGTCGGACGGCGCATTTTCTTTCATAAGTTTTCTGGAATGCACAGACCGGTAAGCGAAATATAATAGTGTTTAAAATAACATAATATACTCAGCTACGGGTTTCCACTAAAAATAACGTTTAGATTAATAAAAATATGTCGGATTATAAATTCATAACTTCTTTAATATGGCTCTCCACATCTCGATCTGGAATTGAGCTGACTGACGCAGTGAACAGAATAAAAACGTGAGGTGCGTATTTGGGGGCTTTTAAGAATACAATTCTTTTGAGAGTTTACAACGGGAGAAGATTAACAAAGAAAGAAAAGAAAAGAAAATCCTAGTTATGTAAAATATCTCGGTCGGTTTTCGAGGGTTCAAGTACCGAAATACTAAGTAGATTAAGCAATTTGCGAAGGGATTATATTCATCATGCATGCCTATGTAAAAATGTGGAAAATATACATGCATAACTCACGCACATAGACAAGCGCAAGCCCGCCCGCACATGCATGCACACGCCTCGATATAGATGTAACTCGATCAGCATAGATAGATAGATAGATAGATAGATAGATAGATAGATAGATATGAATAATGAACAGTAAGATAGATAGATAGATAGATAGATAGATAGATAGATAGATAGATAGATAGATAGATAAGAATGAATGAAGATAGATAAGATAGATAGATAGATAGATAGATAGATAGATAGATAGATAGATAGATAGATAATGAACAGACTAAGATAGATAGATAGATAGATAATGAACAGACTAAGATAGATAGATGGATAATGAACAGACTGAGATAGATAGATAGATAGATAGATAGATAGATAGATAGATAGATAGATAGATAGATAATGAACAGACTAGATAGATAGATAGATAGATAGATAGATAGATAGATAGATAGATAGATAGATAGATAGATAATGAACAGACTGAGATAGATAGATAGATAGATAGATAGATAGATAGATAGATAGATAGATAGATAGATAGATAGATAGATAATGAACAGACTGAGATAGATAGATAGATAGATAGATAGATAGATAGATAGATAGATAGATAGATAGATAATGAACAGAGTAAGATGGATAGATAGATAGATAGATAGATAGATAGATAGATAGATAGATAGATAATGAAGAGACTAAGATAGATAGATAGATAATGAACAGACTAGAGATAGATAGATAGATAGATAGATAGATAGATAGATAGATAGATAGATAATGAACAGACTGAGATAGATAGATAGATAGATAGATAGATAGATAGATAGATAGATAGATAATGAACAGACTGAGATAGATAGATAGATAGATAGATAGATAGATAGATAGATAGATAGATAGATAGATAGATAATGAACAGACTGAGATAGATAGATAGATAGATAGATAGATAGATAGATAGATAGATAGATAGATAGATAGGTAGGTAGATAGATAATGAACAGACTGAGATAGATAGATAGATAGATAGATAGATAGATAGATAGATAGATAGATAGATAATGAACAGACTGAGATAGATAGATAGATAGATAGATAGATAGATAGATAGATAGATAGATAGATAGATAGATAGATAGATAATGAACAGACTGAGATAGATAGATAGATAGATAGATAGATAGATAGATAGATAGATAGATAGATAGTGGCAGCTGAAAGGAGAGTCTTGAATAGAACCCAAGGTCTGGATGCCCTGCAATTCCCACCATCGAGGGAAACAGTGATAGTGTTCACCACATGTGATGGGTGACAAGTGACTGACGATAAATATAATAGCCAATGCAGTCACTCTCTCATCGGCGTGACGTGGTTTCCCTGTGCCTCTTCTATAAATACTTTCACGGCTTCTGCTCCGATGAACTTAGATCACTGGTGCCCCTAAGTACGAATTTGCACGAGATACTAGATTGGCAAATAGATCCCACCCTTTTACATTGAAACGAATAAAATGCAACCGCTTGGGGTGAAATGATTAAAAAAATAAAGATAGATAGATTATGGACGGGCTGAGATAGATAGATAGATAGATAGATAGATAGATAGATAGATAGATAGATAGATAGATAGATAGATAGATGCTGCATCTACTTCTGGGAAGGTTGGGTCACTGCGTCACGCCAGAATATTTTCTCGTCAGTATCCATCTTGCACATTTATAAATATAATATATTCGTCCTTGCATTGAATCAGTCAGTCAGTTAAGTGCCATACGTGATACACACTTGGGCGATCATGACTCGAAAGAGACATGACTGACTGGGCATATGATTATCCCGCAGTAGGTTGCTATTACTTTCTGTGATAGACTGGTTGCTAGCCAAGGCTATAGAACCCAATCTGTCCTTTTATTTGACTCATAGCTAGAGGGAGTAGAAATGTATTATATTATTACGTAGTATTTAGTGGGGGATCAGTTTATTACTTGATAAAAATAGAAAACCGATCCCCACTTTATGCCTAGTAGAAGCCTTAATCATGTTTCCAACTATTATATTCAGACAGTCAGTTAAGTGCCATACGTGATACACGCTTTGGGCGATCATGTCTCTAAAGAGACATGACTGACTGGGCAGAAGATTATACAGCAGTAAGTTGCCATTACTTTCTGTGTTAGACTGGTTGCCAGTTAAGGCTATAGAACCCAATCTGTTTTGTTATTTAACCCATAACTGGAGGGAAGATACGTATTTGCGCGTAAGTGAATGTAAGGAATTCAACTGGAATTTGAACACGGCCTCCCGTTTTCGCGTTTCGAGCCGATATACATTGCACCACAACGCACATCGAATTGAATACTGTTTCCATATTTGATGGAGTGATCCTGCTATTTATGTCGAGGCTCTCGACAAAATCCAAAGAATGATCTGCAATATAATCGACCCTAACTTGGCATCTCGACTTCAGTCACTTTCAAACCGACATGAAGTAGCTTCCTTCTGTCTTTCCTACAAATATTTTCAAGACAACTGTTCTAACGAGATTTTTCCCTGATACTCCTGAATTTAAGCGCGTTACTAGATTGGCGTCTAGGTCCCACCTTTTTACCGTTTAAATAAATGCAACCACTACTTCTACTCTACAGTTTCTTTTCTCGCCACTTCCCGCCAGTATAGATCCCTTCCGTTCATCTGCTTCCCTGATATCTACAATTTTCCTAATTTAAATACAACGACAGTTGCCGTCTTTCATCTTTTTGTATCCCGTTCATCTTTTATCTTTTTCTTACTTTTCTTTTTCTCTAAACACTTGGGCACTAGTGGCGGCCCCGCCTTGCCTGAGATGAAATTATGAAAAGAAAAAGAAGAAGAAGATAGATAGATAGATAGATAGATAGATAGATAGATAGATAGATAGATAGATAGATAGATAGAAACAGACTGGGATAGATAGATAGATAGATAGATAGATAGATAGATAGATAGATAGTAAAAGCATATACATCTTATTTCCCTTAGTATTTGTCTATATTTCTGAGATGAGTTAATATTTACAGTAATTTACATTATTCGGACTATTGTCCTCATCTTTGTTGCCATTTGTACGATGTTTAATAATAGATCAGTCTAGTTGTCTATATTTCTAAGATAAGGTAGTATTTACAGTATTTACATTATTCGGACTATTGTCCTCATCTTTGTTGCCATTTGTACGACGTTTAATAATAGATCAGTCTATTTGTCTATATTTCTGAGATGAGGTAGTATTTACAGTATTTACATTATTCGGACTATTTTCCTCATCTTTGTTGCCATTTGTACGACGTTTAATAATAGATCATTCTATTTATCTATATTTCTGAGATGATGTAGTATTTACAGTATTTACATTATTCGGACTATTGTCCTCATCTTTGTTGTCATTTATACGACGTTTAATAATAGATCAGTCTATTTGTCTATATTTCTGAGATGATGTAGTATTTACAGTATTTACATTATTCGGACTATTTTCCTCATCTTTGACGTTTAATAATAGACCATTCTATTTGTCTATATTTCCGAGATGAGGTAGTATTTCAAGTATTTACATTATTCGGACTATTGTCCTCATTTTTGTTGCCATTAATATTCTAATACAGTGTTCGGTTCGAAATTCCTAGCACCTCAAGAAGGTTTAATTTCCACATTAATTTGGAAATTCTCATAAAAATCAAATAATAACCAGATCTGAATGAAACTTTCAGTACTCATTCACAAATGAATGAAATTATTTTTGAAATTATTATTTTTTTAAATATCTTGGTGAAAATATTTTTTTAAACACTGTTACCCCCACTCTAACTGAATCCATGAAATTTTAATAAATTTTAATTAGCTGTAAAAAGTTTTTTATTAGTTAAATGCAGGACTCATTGGGGCATATAAATCATCTATGTTTTTTTATTTTAAAGTGGACAACCTGACCGAAAATCTACTCCGAAGAGTAAGATATAAATGCAATAAAACTCTGATATAATTTAATTTGATAAACTTTTAATTGCTGGAATAAATAATAATTATTAAGAACATTATATAAAATTTTGAAATCATTGTTTTTATTTTTTATTATAATAATTCATAAAAGTGTTACAAATATTTTAAAAACCTTTTATAAAAACGTTGTTGAATTTCTTTTTTACTTAAGAATTGATTATTATATTGCCTATCGAAAATTGAAAAG
The DNA here is from genome assembly GCA_037127315.1 of Ascarosepion bandense. Taxonomy (NCBI): domain Eukaryota; kingdom Metazoa; phylum Mollusca; class Cephalopoda; order Sepiida; family Sepiidae; genus Ascarosepion; species Ascarosepion bandense. The sequence goes on from JBBBDQ010001011.1 coordinate 4,379,368, forward strand.
TTTAATAAAAATCAATCACCCATTTTATTTTTAAAATAATTTTAAAAAAATAAATTTTGGTGATTTTTATTAAGTACGGTGTTCTATAGGGGTCATAACAAGTTTCCGTAGAGGTCGTATTGTTTTTAGAAGTTAACAAGTGTTTGGATGAATTCCCCTTACACCGAAAACGACACAAACCACACTTTGATTCTAATTTAATTCGTTTTTTATTAAATTAAAATTATTCTAAAAGAAATTTAAATTTTTTAATTTTTCAGAAAGCATAATAATAAATAATTTCAAAAAAATATGTAATCTTTAAACATAAAAATATTTAATATTTCAGGAAAATATTAATAAATAACATAATATAACTTAGTTCGGTTATTTTAATTTAATTCTTTCTTATTAAATTATTTTAAAAGAAATCTAAATTTTATTTATTCAGAAAACATATTTTTATTTATTCAGAAAGCATATTTTTATTTATTCAGAAAGCATATTTTTATTTAATCAGAAAGCATATTTTTATTTATTCAGAAAGCATAGTCTGGCTATAAATCTAAACCAAAATTCTATAAAATATTATAAACTTGCTGAAAATAGTACGTTAAATTTTTAATTTTACTATTTAGTTAAAAAACAACAACAAAAAATTTAATTTCCAAATGCTATGTTTTAAGCTACATAAAACTTTTGTTACTTTCGGTCGCCCATCCAAACGTCATCCACACCTACTTCTTGTCAATAAATCATTTGTCGCCTTAGATAACGCTGACAAAGAGAGATTTATTTCGTAAATTTCCAGGCGGTAAGCACTTAATACTTGTTTGAAATCAGATAAAGGTAAGTTTCAATTATAAAAATCGACTTAAATAACGTGTCAAAGAGGTATATTTTTTTGCAAGATTTTTTTAAACAGAAATTTGGCTACTGTTTGCATAATGTGTCGATCAATCAATAATAGCGGTAAATTTTTAAAAAAATTTTTCAGCAGTTAAATTTTTTATTCCGATCAATATAATTTCGGTTTGAACTAAACCAAGGTATTTTGCTTACTGTAACTAGTAAATTTAATCTCTTGGCTTTCAATTAAAGCTAAAATTAAAGCTTCAAGAAAACATTTTTATTTTTAAAAATTAAATTTAAATTGAGGTATCGAAAATGAGCAGTGATTTATTGGAGGTACCTAAACCAAAGGCATTCCCCTTTATCAGTGCCGTGCATAGCGACATCACGGCCTCCACCCCGCAAAATGCGCCTTGCGTCCCCTCTACACGCAGAATGCAACTTACGACCCCACGAACGTACTGAACCCTAAATAAATAGTACTTTAAACAAAATAACATACTCTCGGAACGTAGATATTCTGTGATCACGAAAAAACAGAAGAAATCGCGGAATTGGCGTTTTGAATGTTTTCACAATTTTTAGCTACTTTTTATGGATGTTGAAACAGATATCTATAATTTATTTCACTCTCAAGTTCTTTTTTTATTACAAATGGTTTGAGTCCTCTTTGGGGCCCGGAATGCTTCTTTCATATATATATATATATATATATATATATATATATTCTCTATTTCTATATATATATATATATATATATATATATATATATATATATTCTCTGTTTCTATATATATATATATATATATATAGTCTCTGTTTCTATATATATATATATATATATATATATATTATCTGTTTCTATATATATATATATATATATATATATATATATTCTCTGTTTATATATATATATATTTATTCTCTGTTTCTATATATATATATATATATATATATTGTTGTTTCTATAAATATATATATATATATATATATATATTCTCTATATATATATATATATATATATTCTCTGTTTCTATATATATATATATATATATATATATATATTCTCTGTTTATATATATATATATATATATTCTCTGTATATATATATATATATATATATATATATTCTCTGTATATATATATATATATATATATATATATATATATTCTCTGTATATATATATATATATATATATATATATAATGAGACGGGTTGATAGATGTCTATTTCAACATGCAAGGATGATAATAATTTTCCAGTTAATCCTAATAATTATTTTCTTAATTTTTTTATCACAATATATCTGCGGAACCAAGAAGCCCTTGCGGCCCCCTGCAATTGGGTGGTCTGTGAGGGCCCTAAGCACGGCCCTGACTTTTATATGCCGTCGCCTAAAACGTTTCTTTTGCGTACGCGAAAGAAGATCGCTTGCGTCCTGAAAGAACAAGGCACAGAGAAGAAGAAAAAGAACGTTTTATAAGTGATGAACTAATGCTAACGGGTTGTGTGGTTAAAATGTTGGCTGTTGAGCCGGTTAGTTTCCTTAAGGCGCTGACTTTATTTTACTTATTTCACCCAGGCAAAGCAAATAAGCCACTAAAACGCGAATGACTGTCAGAAAATACGAGGAAAAAAAAGAAAAAAAGAAGAAAATCTATTAAGGAAAGAATAAAAAAAAAACATCAAGAAGACAGAAGATAAAGATTGCCATTTCTTTTAAATTTTTGAGGATCAATGTTGTCTGCGTAAAAAAAGAAAAAAAAATCTGAGAGAGAGTTCCCCAAGCGAGAATTTTTTTCAATCATTTTCCCTTAAGCAAGGCGAGATCGCCACTAGTTTGCTTGGGGTTACAGGGAAAGAAAAGACTGGCTACATTGTCTATTGAAGAGAGCGTAAAAGATGAATGGGATTCAATAAGATAAAATTTTAGAGATTGTAGCTATAAATAAACGGAAGGACGTTCCACAGGCAAGAAATGCGAGAAAAGAAAATGTTAATTTTATTGAATTCTATTCATCTTTTACGCTCTCTTCAATACACACTATTTGAAATTAAAAATAAGATAAAAACTATAACCTATATTTTTGATATTAAAAATTCATTTTAAACCTTGGCTTAAACACACACACACATATATATGAAGGATTTTTTAGATAAAATAATGGAAAAATTTTCAAATTAAATCTCCCTCTCTCTCTCTCTCTCTTCACTCTCTCTCTCTCCCTCTCTCTCTATATATATACTAGCAGTATGGCCCGGCATTGCTCGGGTGTAATGAAAGATTTAAAACTAATCCATGGTTCTGGAGCTCAGACTCTTTGGACGTTGGCACGAAAGACTAAAAAGCAATAGTTGTTACGAAACCGTAGACTGAACGAAAAATGAATGGATATAAGACAAATTTTGATTTCCTGGTATCGATATCAAATTTTCTGCACTATTGTAAGAACTGCAATCTTGAAGTTTCTGAATATCGTTTCTTATGTTTTTGTATATGTCTATGAGTCTATCAAATTTGATTAAAATCGGACCACTCCTTCTATGATCCGATTTTTTCGATTATCGATTTTCGATATTTATCGGGGGTACATCTAAGAACACTCGCAGACACTTATAGTACAACTGTGTAAATTTTCAAGAAAATCTGTTCAACGGTTTCAGAGTCTATAGGTAACGGACACGCACACACACAGACACAGACACACACAGAGACAAAGTTCCATTTATAAATAAGTTTTGAGAGAGAGAGAGAGAGAGAGAGAGAGAGAGAGAGTTCCTTAAAAGTTCTTGAATGTTGATCAAGAAAAAAACAAAAATATTTGCTTTCACCTTACACCCATTGCCTTATCCTGCAAAAAATCAATCAGAGAGTAAGTAGCAGCAAATATCCGTACCATATTCGGCTCTTTTCAGGTTTCCAGAACTTTTATATAGAATCTCAAAATGAAATAATTTTATACTACAGGGAAATATGTTATTTTTATTTATGAATATTACTTTTCTTTTATTTATGAAATCCACATTTATTTTTTCTAAATTTATTTTGACACTATGACGGTGTATATGACAAAACATTTCGGCTAGTATATGGTTAAACAACGTGGGTATTTTTAACGCTCTGTTATGTATGTATGTATGTATGTATGTATGTATGTATGTATGTATGTATGTATGTATGCGTGTGCGTGTGTGTAGATGTGTTTACGGACTGTATTTATGAATGTTAATAGGTGAACAAATAAACCTGTGTTGTGATATGTACACAAAACATACACACTTTATATATATATATATATATATATATATATATAATGGCGCATATCAAAATACGTAAAAATATTCATAAAGAATTTGATGTTCTTTTAAGACTAGCTGGATTTTTGTTAAATACGCTGATGAAAATTCCTCAGTATGGCCCAGTTTAAAAAATCAGATTCTATTACCAAACATTAAAACAATATTTATTTTATTATTAGTTCGGCTAATATTTTTCAGCACCCATCTATAACTTTCGTCTGCATGGATAAAAATTTTAAATTTAAAAATATTTTTTCAGTTATTATTTTTTCTAGTCCATTTACGTATTTGTTATGAACAGAATTCAAACTTTGGATGTTCTAATAGAGTTTACTGATATATATGTATATAAGTATCTATCATACAAAATAAAATATTCTTTGAACGAAAAACTATCGTCCATCCAAAAGAAAATGTTCTTAGCTCGACAAATAAGTATCTTGCATACAAAAGAAATAATGTGCGTAGACCGTCCACAAATATTCTCTATTAAAAAGAAAATGGGCCTTCGCCGAAAAATAAGTATCCTACGTCCAGACCATAGGCTTACGGACTATCACGTTGAATACACCGGTTCTCGCTCGATCACCGAAGACCAGCCTCAACGTTGCTTAACTTCGGTGATCGAGCGAGAACCGGTGTATTCAACGTGATAGTCCGCAAGCCTATGGTCTGGATGTAGGTACTTAGATAGGTGACTACTTCGGAATACCAGGTGCTATAAACGTTTAGTGACAAATGGGGCAGTGGATATCGGCTCGGAAAGAGAAATCGGTGAGCCGAGTTCGAATTTCAGTTGAATACCCTGCATTCACTTAAGCACTTGGGAAAGGTATTAATCAGTCCCTTCCCTCCGGTTAGGGGTTAAATAACAAGTGTAGGCCTTGAGGACCCTGCCCTTAAAAACAAATCCCCAATGAATCTTGATACTCGAAAAGAAAAGTGTATTACTAGACACTAAAATTTATATAAAAAACAACAATTTTTTGAAAAAGAAAAAGTTATTACAAGCAATAAATAACTAAAATTTAGTTGGCATTAAATGACCCGCCGAGGTGTTGATATGCCATAAAAACAAAACAACTAGCATCCAGACCAAAGTGTTCTTATCCCGGCCGATAATTATTTGCCAGCCAAAAGAAAATGTTCTTAGCACGACCAATAAATATACTCCGTCAAAAATAAAATGTTTTCAGACCAATGATTCCCCTCCATCCAAGCGAAACTTTTCATAACCCGAGAAATAATATCCTCCTTACAAAAGAAAAGGTACTTAGGTCAAACAATAAGTTTGCCCAATCCAAAAGTAAAGGTACCTAGTCCAGCCAAAAGTAAAGGTACCTAGTCCAGCCAAAAGTAAAGGTACCTAGTTCAGCCAAAAGTAAAGGTACCTAGTCCAGCCAAAAAGTATCCTCCACCCAAAACAAAATTATTTTAACACGATAAGTATCGTACATGCAAAAATAATATTTTAGCATAGCCAAAAATATATCCTCGATACAAAAAAAATGTTCATAATCTGATAAATAGGCATCCTCTACACTGTGTCGGGCCAGAAGGGTTTTTCTATCTGAATCCATCTTGCACCTATACAAATCAACCATCCGTCCGTGCATAGAATACTGCTGTCTATAAGGTAAGGCGCCCCCGCTGTTCATCTCAGTGTTCTCGACAGGTTCCAAAGGAGAATCAGTAATGTGATAGGTACCGACTTGGCGGCTCGACTCCAGTCGCTTTCTCACTGACGGGATGAGGCTTCCGTGTGTTTGTTCTATAAATATTTTCATGGCTTCTGCTCCGACGAACTTAAGTCACTGGGGCCCCTACCACAGGAGTTTGCTCGTGCAAATATACTGGCAATAGGGTCCCACCCATTCACAGTTAAATCAACCATATGCAGCCGACAATTCTACCTCATCAGCTTTCTCGCACTTCCCGCCTGTGGAATTCCCTTCCATATTCTTGCTTTTCTGACGGCTACAGGAATTTAAATGCAATGTCAATACCCATCTCTTAACCACTTGACTCTAGTTCTTTCTACATCACCTTGTATATATTTTCCTTTCCCCCTACCTTGCAACTGTCAGCACACCTGTATTCTCATCCTTCTCTTGCTCCTTTCTCTGACACCTCCTGTAACTGGTTCGTCTTTCTCTTTACTCTTCTCCTATCTAATCTTTTACTCTTATGTAGCCCCCTGCGCATCAGTGGCAGTACTGCCTAGCTTGGGGTGAAACGATAAAAAAAAGAAAACACATTCTTAGCCAAACCAATACATATTCTCCATCCAAAAGAAAGTTTTCTTAGCCTGACCGATAAGTATGATCTAAAGAAAATATTCTTAATCCAACCAATAAGTATCCTTCATCTCAAAGAAAAATTCCTTATTACGACAAAACGTCATCCTCCATCCAAAAGAAAATGTGCTATTCCGACCAATTAGTAACCACTAACAAAACAAAAATGGTCTTAGCACAACTAATAAGTATCCACTACCAAAAAGAAAATATTTTTAGCCTAACTTATAAGTATCTTCCATTGAAAAGAAAAAAAATAGCACTTCCAGCAACGGTATTTACCCATTTTCACACGTAAGGCGAGATGTTACACAAGATCTTTTCAATGTGGGTCTTCCCGGCCATATAGCCCGGCCAAAAATATCTTTGCCCAGTCGGGATTCTACTCTTCGGCGGAACCATGACTGGGTTAGTGCTCTCTGCCCGAAGGCAAAGAGCGCTCTCCACTCGAAGGCAGAGAACTGACAGTGTCAATAGTAGCAGAGGCAAGTCTACTACTAAGTGACGGTATTTACCCACCTTCCCACGTAAGGCGAGATGTGACACAAGATCTTTTCAATGTGGGTCTTCCTGGTCATATAGCCCGGCCAAAAATATTTGTCTATCTTTGCCCAGTCGTGATTCTACCCTTCGGCGAAACCACGACTGGGTCAGCACTTCTGGTAACGATCCTTTTAGTTGGACCAATATCTATTGGACACGAAAAAAAAATTATTTAACCCCGAACAATATGTATCTCCTATCCAAAAGTAAATATTTTTAGCCCGTCCAATAAATACATTCTTCATTCAATTAAAAAATGTTCTTTGCGAGAGCTATAATTATCTGCTATCGAAAAGATACTGTTTTACGTAACCATTATGTCTGAGCAGAAGCCATGAAAGTATTTATAGAACAGACAAAGGGAGGCCACCTTTCGACGATGGGGAAGTGGCTGCAGTCGAGCCGCCAGATCAGTACCTATCACATTACAGACTCTCCTTTGGAGGCTGTCAAGAACACTGAGGAGAACGGCAGGGGCACCTGACCATAAATGGCAGCAGTACTCCATGCACGGACGGATGGTTGACTTGTATATATGCAGGATGGATTCAGGTGGAAAAAACATCCTGGATCGACATAGTGACATAACCTTAGCAGTGGATTTTGCTATGGATTCAATATAGTGGTTCCATTTGAGGTCTGAGGACAGGGCAAGTCCGAGGAGGCGTAGTGTATTACTCTCCGGGAGAATCGCTTGGTCCATGCTTATGGGAGGCAGGAGAGGTTGCCTGTAATGGTTGACAGACAACAGCTTGGTCTTAGATGAATTGAAGTTTCAAGTACAATAAGTATCATCCATCCAAAAGAAAATGTTCTTACTCGACCAATAAGCATAATCCGTGTAAAGGAAAATGTGCTTACGTCGACGAATAAGTCAGTCAGTTAAGTACCATTTTTGATACACGCTTGGGTGATCATGTCTCGAAAGAGACATGACTGACTGAGCAGAAGATTATCCCGCAGTAGGCTGTCATTACTTTCTGCGGTAGACTGGTTGCCGACTAAGGCTATAGAACCCAATCTGTCCTGTTATTTAACCCATAACTGAATTAATACCTTTCCCAAGGGTATTTGCGCGGAAGTGAATGCAATGAATTTGGCTGGAATTCGAACTTGGCTCCCCGATTTCTCGTTCCGAGCCGATATCCAATGCACCACAACGCACATATAAGTATCCTTCATATAAAAGAAAATCTTCTTCATCTCTTCTTCTTTTTCTATGTGCCTCGTCCTTTCAAGACGATCTTGGCTTTCCACGTCTCTCTATCCCTAGTGGCTCTTTGCACACAACCTTCGTTTTGTCATCCACCTGATTAGGCCCTTCAAATATGTTATCCGCTGCTTTCTCTTGTCTCGCTTTCCCTGTATCTGGCCTGTTCGTATCAAGTTCTCCAACCTCTCCTTCCACATTGCGTGTTCCAGGAACTTTAGCTGAATTTTTCTGATGCTCAGTATTAATTTCCTTTTCGTTTCCATCATTTCCAAGACCACATCATTGCTCACATGCTCGATCCATGATATTCGCAGCATCCTTCTGTAGAACCACATTTCAGTTGTTTCAATTTTCTCCTTCATCTCTGATGATATTGTCCAGCATTTACTGCCATATTGAAGAACTGACAACACATAGCAATCCAGTACTCTCTTCTTTGTTTCGTGCGAAATTGTCCTCTCTCTTAATAACTCTACTCAGCTTCTGGAACGCGTCCTTTGCCAGGCAAATTCGCTTTCGGATCTCTGTGTCGCACTTTCTGTCTTCTGTTTGAACACTTCCAAGATATTTAAATTTTTTGTACCTGCTTGATTTTAGTATCCCCCACCCGTATTTGGCATTTTGGGTTGCTCTTTTCGCAGATGACCCTGCTTTTGGTTTTCTTGCAGTTTATTTGTAGTTCTTTCTTGTCATTCTCTACCTGACCAATAAGCATCTAATCTAAAAGAAAAATTATTTAAAAGAAAATTTTCTTAGCACGTCCAATATCTATACGCCATACAAAAGAAAATGTTTCTTAGCCAGACAAATACGTATCCTTCATTGAATAGAAAATGTTTTTGTCCAACCTAAAGAGATGCGATTAGCCTGAGCAATAATTATCCTTAACGCAAAAAAAAAATGTGCTTAGTCCGCAATAAAAGGTAAATGTCCTTTGTTTAACAAATATGTGACATCCATCCTTAAGAAAATGTATTTAACCTAAAAAAAAATATTCTCTACCCCACAAAAAAATTTTTTAGAGCCAGACCAATAATTATTCGCCATCCAAAAGAAATTATTTCATTTATCAGTGTGTCCTCCATCCAAAATCACATGTACTAAACCTGATCAATAAGTATCCAATATCCAAAAGAAAATGTTCTTATCCTAACTAAAAAGTACCCTACATCCACAAGGATATGCGTTGTGGTGCATTGGATATCGGTTCGGAACGAGAAATCTGGGAGCCGAGTTCAAATTCCAGCTGAATTCATTGCATTTACTTACGCGCAAATACCTTTGCGAAAGGTATTAATCCGTCTTTTCCTTCCAGTTGTGGGTTAAATAACAGGACAGATTGGGTTCTATAGCCTTGGTCGGCAACCAGTCTACCGCAGAAAGCAATGGCAACCTACTGTGGCATAATCTTCTGCCCAGTCAGTCATGTCTCTAAAGCGACATGATCACTCAAGCGTGTATCACATATGGCACTTAACTGACTGACTAAATATAATAGTTGGAAACATGATTAAGGCTTCTATTGGGCATAAAGTGAGGGAGCGATTTCCTATTGTTATGAAGTAATAAACAGATCCCCCACTAATTACTACATAATAATATAATACATTTCTTTCCCCTCTACCTATGAGTCAAATAACAGGACAGATTGGGTTCTATAGCCTTGGTCGGCAACCAGTCTACCGCAGAAAGCAATGGCAACCTACTGTGGCATAATCTTCTGCCCAGTCAGTCATGTCTCTAAAGCGACATGATCACTCAAGCGTGTATCACATATGGCACTTAACTGACTGACTAAATATAATAGTTGGAAACATGATTAAGGCTTCTATTGGGCATAAAGTGGGGGAGCGATTTCCTATTGTTATGAAGTAATAAACAGATCCCCCACTAATTACTAGATAATAATATAATACATTTCTTTCCCCTCTACCTATGAGTCAAATAACAGGACAGATTGGGTTCTATAGCCTTGGTCGGCAACCAGTCTACCGCAGAAAGCAATGGCAACCTACTGTGGGATAATCTTCTGCCCAGTCAGTCATGTCTCTTTCGAGACATGATCGCCCAAGCGTGTATCACGTATGGCACTTAACTGACTGACATCCACAAGAAAATATTCTCAAATTGACCAATATGTAGCCGCTATCCAAAACAAAATATGCTTAACTTGACCAATAATTATCTGCCAAAAAAAAATATATTATCGCAACCAGCAATCCAAAAATAAGTCTTTTTATACCAGTATGTGTCCTCCATTCAAAAGAACATCTTCTTAAACCCATCAATCAGTCAGTGATACACGCTTGGGCGATCATGTCTCGAAAGAGACATGACTGACTGGGCAGAAGATTATCCCGCAGTAGGTTGCCATTACTTTCTGCGGTAGACTGGTTACCGACCAAGGCTATAGAACCCAATCTGTCCTGTTATTTGACTCATAGGTAGAGGGGAAAGAAATGTATTATATTATTATCTAGTAATTAGTAGGGGATCGGTTTCCTGTTGTTATGAAGTAATAAACTGATCCCCCACTTTATGACCAGTAGAAGCCTTAATCATTATTTCAACTATTATATTCAGTCAGTCAGTTAAGTGCCATACGTGATACACGCTTGGGCGATCATGTCTCGAAAGAGACATGACTGACTGGGCAGAAGATTATTCCGCAGTAGATTGCCATTGCATTCTGCAGTAGACTGGTGGCCGACCAAGGATAAAGAACTCAATCTGTCCTGCTATTTAACCCATAACTGGAAGGAAGAGACGGATTAATACATTTTCCAAGGGTATTTGCGCGTAAGTGAATACAATGGATTCAACGGGTATTTGAACTCGGCTCCCTGGTTTCTCGTTCCGAACCGATATCCACTGTACCACAAATCAGTACCAGCAATCCAAAAATAAGTCTTTTTATACCAGTATGTGTCCTCCATTCAAAAGAACATCTTCTTAGACCCCTCAATTTGTATCCCTAATCCGTAAAAATGTAATAATTTTTTTTATAAACATATCACCCCAAGTGAGGCATTTTATTGCCAGTTTTGCAAGGGGTTACATAGGAGGAACATTATGAGAAGGAGTGACAGGTTATAGGTCGTGTCAGGAAGTGGGTAAGAGAAGGACGAGAATACTGATGAGAGTGGAGTGGATGGAGAAAAGAGCATGAGAGAGAGAGAAGGTGCAGGTTAGTGAGATAGCAGATGACTATTGACTTTACACTTAAATTATTGGACATTATAGCTGTTGGAAAAGCAAGTAAATGGAAGGAAATTCCACAGGCAGGAATTACGAGAAAAGAAGCAGAATTTGCGTTTACAATTTATTAGTTTCACAGTAAAAGGGTGGGACCTAGTTGCTAATCTTGTGGCTTGAGTAAATTTATATTTAGGGGGTACCAGTGAGCTACGTCCATCGGAGCAGAAGCCGTAAGAGTATTTGTAGAAAAGACACAGGGAAGCCACATTGCGCCGGTGAAAAAGTGACTGTATCCGAAATTGCCAAGTCAGGATCTATTACATCACAGATTCTCCGTTGAATTTTATCTAAGTAGTTTTAATCCAAAAGCACATTTTCTTAACCCGACCAATAAATATTCTCTATCTAAAAGAAAATATGCATAACCTGACATTTAAATATCTTCTATCGAAAAGATAATGTTCATAGCCCGACTAATAAAAATCCTACATCCAGATACAAATGATCTTAGCTCGACAAATATGTATCATCCACACAATAGAAATTGTTTTTAGCAAGACAAACTAACTTAGATACAATGATACATCTTATAGAAGCCGAGGGTTGGAATTATAATTGTTTGCATGCAAGAATGATAAGCTCTAATCAGTATATATATATATATATAGTCATCTGCAGACAGATCTGTTTCGCTGTGTCACAGCTCATCAGCAGGGTTAGACATCCGATTGTTTTTGCAACCCGACCGAATTGGCGTCAGTCGGTGATTCTACCTCCGAGCTATGGACGCTCTGCAGAAGGAGGCAGACTTTTTAACGTATGATGTATCATACGCCAGTAGTTAGAGTGCTCTAATTCATTACCGAATGAGCGATGCGTAAATGCTAGAGTAACTACTGTTTTTTCAAAGTCTACCATTCCTCCAGAGTGCTCAATCAGGGTGTGAGAGCGTACCATGCGCCTAGTGAATGTCGCTATTCCCTAGGTGCATGGTACACTCTCACACTCTGATTGAGCACTCTGGAGGAATGGTAGACACCAAATCGGCGCATGGTACGCTCTCACACCCTGATTGGGTACTCTGGAGGAATGGAAGACACCAAATCGGTCAAGTTTCGATCCCGACCAGAAGCAAGTGGATATGTCTAGTCACACTGATGAGCTATGATACAGCGAAACAGGCTTGTATGCGGATGACTAATATATATATATATATATATATATATATATATATATATATACATATATATATATATATATATAAACACCTTATTGTTAATTTCCCAAATCTTTGTGTTTCTTATAGTGTCTCCCAGCGCTGTCTGAATCGTCGATGGAGCGGCTCTCAGCCCAAACCGGCTTTGTAAACAATCGAAAAAAAAAAAAGATAAACGTAGGACAGGCCCGAATTTCGAACAAAGTGATCGGCCGCGGAGATTTTCGGAGGCGAGTCGAAGGTCCAGTGACGGGGCTGTCACGTAATTATATGCCATCCATTGGGAAATGTTCTAAACCCGATCAATAATTATCCACTATCCATAAGAAAACGGTCTTAGACCGACCAATAGTTATTCACCATCCATAAGAAAATGTTCTTAGACCGACCAATAATTATCCACCGTCCATAAGGAAACGTTCTTAGCCCGGTCAATAGCTCTCCGCCATCCACAAAGAAATCTTCTTAACCCGTTTTATAATTATCTGCTTTACAAAAGAAACATTCTTAGTCCGACTTTTAATTATTCACCATCGTAAGGAAATGTTCATAGTCCGTTCAATAATGATGCGCCATAGGTCGGAAATGTGTTGGTTCTGATCAATAATTATCCGCCATCCATAAAGAAATCCGACCAATGATTATCTCCCATTCAAAAGAAAACGTTCTTAGCCCGACTTTTAATTATTCACTCTCCATAAAGAAATTTCTTAGTCCGACAAATAATTATCCGCCATCCATATGGATATGTTTTAGTCCGACAAATATCTATACACCTTCCATAAGCTAATGCTCTTAGCCTGAGAAATAATTGCCCGCCATCTATCAAGAAACGTTCATAGTCCGATCTATATTTATCCACCATCCATAATGAAATGTCCTTAGTCCAACCAACAATTATCCCCCATCCATAAGAAAATGCTCTTAGTCTAACCAATATTTATTTGCCATTCATAAGAAAATGCTCTAAGCCCGTCCAATAACTATCCAGTATTGGACTGTACGAGTGAAACAATGATACGATTTCTGTGCCAGTGAAACAATGATACGATTTCTGTACGAGTGAAACAAAGATAAGAATTTCTGTACCAGTGAAACAATGATAGGATTTCTGTGCCAGTGAAACAATGATAGGATTTCTGTACCAGTGAAACAATGGTAGGATTTCTGTACCAGTGAAACAATAATACGATTTCTGTACCAGTGAAACAATGATACGATTTCAGTGCCAGTGAAACAATGATACGATTTCTGTGCCAGTGAAACAATGATACGATTTCTGTGCCAGTGAAACAATGATACGATTTCTGTGACAGTGAAACAATGATACGACTTCTGCGCCAGTGAAACAATGATACGATTTCTGTGCCAGTGAAACAATGATACGACTTCTGTGCCAGTGAAACAATGATACGATTTCTGCACCAGCGAAACAATGGTAGGATTTCTGTACCAGTGAAACAATAATACGATTTCTGTACCAGTGAAACAATGATACGATTTCAGTGCCAGTGAAACAATGATACGATTTCTGTGCCAGTGAAACAATGATACGACTTCTGCGCCAGTGAAACAATGATACGACTTCTGTGCCAGTGAAACAATGATACGATTTCTGTACCAGTGAAACATTGATACGATTTCTGTACCAGCGAAACAATGATAGGATTTCTGTACCAGTGAAAAAATAATACGATTTCTGTACCAGTGAAACAATGATACGATTTCGGTGCCAGTGAAACAATGATACGATTTCTGTGCCAGTGAAACAATGATACGACTTCTGTGCCAGTGAAACAATGATACGATTTCTGTGCCAGTGAAACAATGATACGTTTTCTGAGCCAGTGAAACAATGATACGATTTCTGTGCCAGTGAAACAATGATACGACTTCTGTGCCAGTGAAACAATGATACGATTTCTGTGCCAGTGAAACAATGATACGTTTTCTGAGCCAGTGAAACAATGATACGATTTCAGTGCCAGTGAAACAATGATACGATTTCTGTGACAGTGAAACAATGATACGACTTCTGCGCCAGTGAAACAATGATACGACTTCTGTGCCAGTGAAACAATGATACGATTTCTGTACCAGCGAAACAATGATAGGATTTCTGTACCAGTGAAAAAATAATACGATTTCTGTACCAGTGAAACAATAATACGATTTCGGTGCCAGTGAAACAATGATACGATTTCTGTGCCAGTGAAACAATGATACGACTTCTGTGCCAGTGAAACAATGATACGTTTTCTGAGCCAGTGAAACAATGATACGATTTCTGTGCCAGTGAAACAATGATACGACTCCCTGCCAGTGAATCAATGATACGATTTCTGTACCAGTGAAACAATGATACGACTTCTGTGCCAGTGAAACAATGATACGATTTCTGTGCCAGTGAAACAATGATACGACTTCTGTGCCAGTGAATCAATGATACGATTTCTGTACCAGTCAAACAATGATACGATTTCTGTGCCAGTGAAACAATGATACGACTTCTGTGCCAGCGAAACAATGATACAACTTCTGTGCCAGTGAATCAATGATACGAATTCTGTACCAATGAAACAATGATACGATTTCTGTGCCAGTGAAACAATGATACGATTTCTGTGCCAGTGAATCAATGATACGATTTCTGTACCAGTGAAACAATGATACGATTTTTGTGCCAGTGAAACAATTATACGATTTCTGTGCCAGTGAAATAATGATACGATTTCTGTGCCGGTGAAACAATGATACGATTTCTGTACCAGTGAATCAATGATACGATTTTTGTGCCAGTAAAACAATGATACGATTTCTGTGCCAGTGAAACAATGATACGATTTCTGTGCCAGTGAAACAATGATACGATTTCTGTACCAGTGAGACAATGATATGATTTCTGTGCCAGTGAAACAATGATACGATTTCTGTGCCAGTGAAACAATGATGCGATTTCTGTGCCAGTGAAACAATGATACGATTTCTGTGCCAGTGAAACAATGATACGATTTCTGTACCAGTGAAACAATGATATGATTTCTATGCTAGTGAAACAATGATGCGATTTCTGTGCCAGTGAAACAATAACACGGCAAAAACGGTACATCGTAACTAGATTTATTTCAGTCAAAATTTTTAAAAAAAACTTAATGAACAATGCACTTTGCGACTTAATAGTAATAGACTATTGTTGCCATTCACTCTCACACATTATTTTATATATGTCTGTTTGTATCAAAAGATAAAAAGAAAATTACATCAACACTGCAAGCAGAAAAGAACTAAAAATATTAATATTTTTTTATTACTTATTTTCAGAATTTTCTTTTTCGCAAAACCAACATTATTTCGCACTTATCATTATTTTATGCAAAAATAATTCATCTTTTAATTATTTACATTTTTCGGACTATTGTATTTATCATTACTCCCATGTTTACGACTTTACAAAGAATAAGACGCTATGAGAAAAGAGCAAGATTGTACAGACAAAACAAGATTTTTCAAACCGATACAAGGAGATTTTACAGGAAAATAGGTAAAAAAAGAAAAAAAGAATTGAAGTGACAGTCCCCTCCAGAATGGAAGAAGTTACACAGTTCTGGGAAAAGATTATTATTATTATTATTATTATTATTATTATTATTATTATTATTAGAAATAGTAGTAGTAGTATTGAATGAGAGAGTGAAAAATTGACGCTGGGTAGAAATATGGCAAGTCTGATAACGATATACTAGACACATGCATTACAGCCGAATTTGCCCGATATGACAACAGGCTTTTATAAAAACAGCTCATAATATTGTAAATGTGCTCCCAGTTAGAAATACCTTATGTTGAGTAATCCAATCTGTTCAAATGATCTCCGATTGAGGGCGTTCCCAAGAATCTTGAGGTGACTTCAAAGACACGATCAATCAGTGAATATGAGAACCCCTGACAGCTATACAAGTTATAACATCGGATTATTATTATTATTATTATTATTATTATTATTAGTAGTAGTAGTAGTAGTAGTAGTAGTAGTAGTAGTAGTGTTGTTGTTGTTGATGTTTCACTTCCACAAAAAGTCCCCTTCGAATGATTTAAGAAAATAAACCCTCTATTTGTTCTACCAAATGAATAATCTTTTATCAAGTTATTTTTTCTTTCTCTTTTCTTTCTAAGACCCTATCATTTCGTTGGTGTGTAGTCAAAATTGGCGTTAATTTTTATTTTGTTTAAAGTTTTTAAATCAGTAATGTGATAGGTACCGACTTGGCGACTCGACTACAGCCACTTCCCCGCCGCTAAGATGTGGCCTCCCTTTGTCTGTTCTATAAATACTTTCATGGCTTCTGCTCCAACGAACTTAAGTCACTGGTGCCTCTGCAACAGGTGTTTACTCGTGCAACCAGATTGGCAACTGGGTCCCACCCATTCACAGTTAGATTAACCAAATGCACACGACAATTCTACTCCTGCAGCTTCTTCTCTCGCACTTCTCGCCTGTGGAACTCGCTTCCATATTCTTGCTTTCCTGAGGGCTAAAACCTCCAGGAGTTTAAATGCAATGTTAATACTCATCTATTAACTACTTGACTCTAGTTCTTTCCCCACCCCGTATATCCTTTCCTTTTTTTCTCCACCTTTGCAACTGTCATCACACCTGTATTCCCATCCTTCACTTGCTCCTCTCTAACTGGTTCGTCTTCCTCTTCACTCTCTTCTACCTAATCCTTTTACTCTTATGTAGCCCCCTGCTCGGGGTGATAAGATTTAACCCTCTAGGGCCATTCGTATCATATTTGATACAGTATTTTCCTATAAGGAAACATTTGGTATTTCCCTCTAAGGAAACATTTGGTATTCATTGACTGAGCAGTCAGTACTGCTTTCATTTGAAATTTATAAAATATTTCTCTTAAAAAATTTTTCAGGAAAATATTTCTTTCAAGGCTTGTTTTCATACTGTATCAAATATGATACGAATGGCCCTAGAGGGTTAAAAAAAAATGTTACATGTATTTTTTCCAATTCTGTTTTTCTTTTTTTTCTTTTTTTCCTGTCTTTGAATTTTGAAATGAATGTTTGCTCTCACTTGGATTTTCTAACTTGTTAGAAAAGTGTTTTGCATTAGGGATTAAATTATGTTTTTTCTGTTTCGATATGTATCCGTCATTCCCTTTCCTAAATGAATGACCCTAACCCCTAACTTCTCCAGCGGGTTTGGCAAATATAGTTTAGTTAGAATTAAATTTAATCACTCCGCTCGATTTGTTTTCGTTTTTTTTTTTTTTTTTTTTTTCCCAAAAAAAAGTGAACTTGTCAGTGGAAATAGATCATCCTTTTCACTTCACTAGCCTCTCCAATTCTGTACTGTGATATTTCTTCTTTCTCTTCTCCTTTTAAGACCCTATCGTTTCGTTCGTGTCTATTCTCTTCAATTCTGGACTCTGTTTGGTTATTTTGTCTTTTGTTAGCTGCTGCTGGTCCAAGTTCTCTATTAAACCAGTAAATGATCTTCTGACTTAGTAAATTTACATTTTTTTTTTATTGGAGTGAATAGACCAACAATCACCCGATTCACAACCTCCGACTTTTATTGAACAGGATTAGAGGCTTATCTCTTTTTCCCTGTATAGGAAGAGGTTTCCGTTTCTCTGTCTCTTCTCAGACCTCAGACCTCAGTATTGGTGCTCCTGCAATTTTTCTGTGGTATGTCTGGTCGGTGGCAACGTCTCTTTATTATAAGGGTACCGAGTTGGAAGTTTTCTGGTTGGTATTTCCGACTACAACCTAAGATACGCAGATGATACAGTGCTGATAGCAGACACAGAAAGGAATCTACAAGACCTCCTAGAGAAGGTAGCTGAAGAGAGTGACAAGAAAGGACTACAAATAAACTGCAAGAAAACCGAATGCATGGTCATCAGTAAAAAACAATTTACATGCCTGGGAAATGTTATAACAGAAGACGGAAGGTGTGACACAGAGATCCGAAGGCGAATTGATATGGCGAAGGAAGCATTCCAAAAGTTGAGCAAAGTATTAAGAAACAGGTCAGTTTCGCTAGAAACAAGGAAGAGAGTACTTGATTGCTATGTGTTGTCAGTTCTTCAATATGGCAGTGAATGCTGGACAATATCATCAAAGATGAAGGAAAAACTTGAAACAACTGAAAAGTGGTTCTACAGAAGGATGCTGCGAATATCATGGATCGAGCATGTGAGCAATGATGTGGTTTTGGAAATGATGGAAACAAAAAGGAAATTAATACTGAGCATCAGAAAGAGACAGCTGAAGTCCCTGGGACATGCAATGAGGAAGTAAAGCTTGGAGAACCTGATACTAACAGGCCAGATACAGGGAAAAAGAAACAGGGGAAAGCTTCCGGTGAGCAACCCCGTGGTCACACTATGCTGCAGTCAGCACCAGCTCTCTTCCTGTACATGACTGTCTTTCACATCTACTTAAGGTCTCTCCTCACCAACAACACTAATTGAACAATGACATCTCCAAAAACAAAAGTAAACCAGCTAAACTAGCTAAACTAAAATCACCTAAACCACTCAGCATTGGTAAGCGTACCAACATACGTGGTAAGCGTACCAACATACGTGGTAAGCGTACCAACATACGTGGTAAGCGTACCAACTTCTCCAGCTCCAGCGTGGAATCTTTTCTCCACAAAAAGTCCCCTGACGTCCTTGCGCTTTGCGAAACAAATCTTAACCTCTGAATCACTTCCTCTAACTTCTTGATTTCTGGCTACCTAGTGGTACAATGAATATCGGCTTGGAACGAGAAACCGGTGAGCCGAGTTCGAATTCGAGCTGAATCCATTCTATTCACTTACGCGCAAATACCCTTGGGAAAGTTGTTAATCCGTCTCTTCCTTCCAATTATGGGTTAAATAGCAGGACAGAGTGCGTTCTATAGCCTTGGTCGGCAACCAGTCTACCGCAGAAAGCAATGTCAACCTACTGCGAGATAATCTTCTGCCCAGTCAGTCATGTCTCTTTCGAGATATGATCGCTCAAAACATGTATCACGTATGGCACTTAACTGACTGATTGAATATAATAGTTGAAATAATGATTAAGGCTTCTACTGGTCATAAAGTGGGGGATCAGTTTATTACTTCATAACAATAGGAAACCGATCCCCCACTAATTACTACATAATAATATAATACATTTCTTTCCCCTCTACCTATGAGTCAAATAACAGGACAGATTGGGTTCTATAGCCTTGGTCGGCAACCAGTCTACCGCAGAAAGCAATGGCAACCTACTGAGTGATAATCTTCTGCCCAGTCAGTCATGTCTCTTTCGAGACATGATCGCCCAAGCGTCTATCACGTATGGCATTCAACTGACTGACTGACTGACCTTTTTATTAGAAAGGACTCTACTGTCCATATGAATGGTCTTGGGGTTTACGTCAGGAAGCACCTCCCTCTAGCTAGGGAGACTTTTCTCGTATCTCCTGACCACTGATACATCTGTCTCAGTCTTTTACTTTTAAAATCGGTTAGCTATCTTTACTTTCCTCCTGCCAATTTTCAGCAACGTATTCAACATCTCACCGCCCATAAAATATTTTCGGACAGATAGTATGGTTTCCGCCGGCCTTCTGCGCAAGCTAAATGGCTATGATATGCTTGGATACTTGCTAGGTTTGATCCAATTGTTCTTATCAAAGTGCATAATGAACGAGCACGCCTCCAGATTCTGTCACACGAAAATGAACACCCCCAAGAAACAAAGCTAAACAAGCTAAACCCAAATCACCTAAAGCTCTCAGCATTTCTATCACAATCATCCGTGGTATGCGTACCAACTTCTCCAACGTGGAATCTTTCCCCCACAAAAAATCCCCTGACGCCCTCGCGCTTTGCGAAACAAATCTTAACCTCTCAATTCCCTATTCTGACTTCTCAATTCCTGGTTACCTTCTCCTCTTGAGGAAAGACCCCACAGTCCATATGCAGGGTCTAGGGGTTTATGGCAGTGAACTCCTCCCTCTAGCTAGGCTGACTTCTCTCGAATCTTCTGACAAACTCACACATGTGTCTCCCTCGTTCACCACTAAAATCGGTGAGCTATATTTTCTTTCTGTATCGTTCCCCTTCTTCTACCGAATGCTCCCTGCTAGACAGTATCTCTGACAATATAGGTAAGGCTACTTCCTCCCACGCTTTCTCCAACATACTTGTGTTCGGTGATTTTAATGTCCATCATGCCAAGTGGCTGAAAAACTCTGTCACCGATCCTGCTGGCATTCAGGCCATAAACTTTGCAATTACTCAATCTCTTACGCAAGTACTGGATTTCGCCATGCGCTTCCCCAGTATCCATACAGGACACGCTTCTCTGCTAGATCTCTGCTTCACCTATGTCTCTAACTCCTGCCAAGCCATACAGCACTGCCCTCTTGGAAACTCCGTTCATGCTGTCGTTTCCATTAATATTTCTCTCCCCTCAGGAACCTCCTACCAACAGAATTTCTTACTGCTACACTGGGTTTCGTTCCGCAATTTGGGCAAAGTGTTGAGCCTTCCCGTTGAGGATTGCGCCTCTGAGGTCTCTTCCTGCGTGAAAGCTGGCATCGATGCTTTCATTCCCGTGAGGAAGTTAAACCCTATTCGCTTCCTTCGTTCTCTTCTGCCTGCTCTTCTGCCATTGTTCACAGCAATCATTTCTTCCGGATATATCGGAGCTACGCGTCTGACCACAATAAGCGCCCATTTACCTCTGCTCGTAATGAGTGTAAAAGAATCTTAAATATCGCTAAGCTGTTGTTTGCTTAGAGAATGAAGCCTGCATGTTCGGCTCCAAAAACTATTGGCGGTTCTGCAATTGTGTGCAGAACAACAGCAATTCTTTATACTTCTTTTAATCAATAAATTTGAGATTCGCACAGACCCTGCGAAAAAGGCCGAGTGCTTTTCTCGTAGATTCTCATTCAACTACACATTTGACTCGTTTCAAGTATCCGCACCCGACTTCTCTCTTCGAACTGGGGATTAACTGAGGGATTTTTACATAATCCCCTCTCTGGTTAATAAGGTAATTTCAAAACTCGACACCTATAAGGGGTGCTGAGGCGACGGAAACCCGGTCATTGTCTTAAAGTAATGTGCGCCTGAACTCTCGCTCTGTCCTCTCTAAACTCTACAATTACAACCTCTGTTCCTGTTTTCCTGATTGCTGGAAGTTCTCTTTTGTGGTTCTTACGCTTTATGGAGAACCCTCGGATCCCTCTAATTATCACCCTATTTGCCTCCTACTGATTTTCGGTAAAGTGTTCGAGGCTATCATCAATGTTGAAATAGTTCAACATCTCACCGCCCATAAACATTTCTCGGACAGACAATATGGCTTCCGCTTTGCCAGGTCTACTGCTGATTTGCTACCGACTATCACCGAGTACATATGAATCTTGTTTTTCTCCCTTTTTCACTCTATTCTCGCGCAACTCTCTTCACACCAGTATTCCTATCCTTCTCTTGCCCATTATTTGACACTCACTGTAATCAGTTTCTCTTCGGTTCCTCTTTGTCTTCGCTCTCCACCTATGCAACTCTTCACTATCCTTTTATGTAGACCCCTGCGCATTAGTGGCAGTATTGCTTTGCTTGGGGTGAATTGATTAAAAAATTATACACTTTTCATTTCTATTCTTTTTTTCCAGCTGGTTTAGATGTGCGTTTGTGGTGCAGTGGATATCGGCTCAGAACGAGAAATCGGAGAACCGAGTTCGAATTCCAGTTGAATTCTTTGCATTCGCTAACGCACAAATACCCTTGACAAAGGTATGAATCTGTCTCTTCTTCCTCGAAGTATTGGTTAAATAGCAGGACAAATTGGGTTAAATAGCCTTGGTTGGCAAGCAGCCTACAGTAGAAAGTAATGTCAGTCTTTCGAGACATGATCACCCAAGCGTATATCACGTATAGCACTTAACTGACTGACTGAATATAATAGTTGGAACCATGATTAAGACTTCTACTGATCATAAAGTGAGGGATCGGTTTTCTATTGTTATGAAGTAATAAACTGACCCCCCACTAATTACTACGTGATAATATAGTACATCGCTTTACCTTCAATCTATGAGTCAAATAACAGGGCATATTGGGTTTTATTGCTTTGGTCGGCATCCAGTCTACCGCGGAAAGCAATGGCAACCTACTGCGGGATAATCTTCTGCCCCGTTAGTCATGTCTCTTTCGGGACATGGTCGCCTAAAGCGTGTATCACGTATAGCACTTAACTGACTGACTGAATATAATAGTTGGAACCATGATTAAGACTTCTACTGATTATAAAGTGAGGGATCGGTTTTCTATTGTTATGAAGTAATAAACTGACCCCTCACTACTTACTACGTGATAATATAATACATCGCTTTACCCTCAAGCTATGAGTCAAATAACAGGACATATCGGGTTTTATAGCTTTGGTCAAGAACAAACTCACCAAAATTCAAGTCCCATTTTTCAATATTCATCCATGACTTCAACGCATACACTGGTCTTGGGCATGACGATAAACTGCATCCGGCAGCAAGGCCTCTGATTGGGAGCTTGTAAGGAGCCTGGAACCACCTCTTAATTGCTGCTGTTCCCAGGTTCACCCTGACCCAGAGTAGTAACAACTGTTAGGGTCCCAGCTATGGGAAAATAGTTAACCCCGAAACTGGTGCCAAAATACTATGAAAGTATAAAAATACACTTTTATAGATATATATACAGACAAATAGACTTTTATGGAAGAATATATTTTTGAAGGAAAAATATTACCATAACACATTTTTGAAGGAAAAAATTATTCTCAGCAAATCATTTTTGAATACAAAACTAGAAGACTGTTTTAGTTTTCTGAAATAAAAAAAAGAATAAACACAAAAGATTTTCATCAAAATCTAACTAAATCAACCTTCTCACTATAACCGAACATTTATTAAAAAATACCTTAAAACCCCACCTTTTTGGTCTTAAATAGCCCACAGAAGTTCATATACCGTTAAACAAAACTCAATTCTCTATTTTCTCTTCATTTTGTTTTGTCTGTTTTCTTTTACTCTCTTTCTCTGTAAAAAGGACGGCGACACATTTGAACTTTGTCAAGACTGGAAAGTTAGGGCAAGATAGATCTCACCTAGATAAGGCAGCAGTACTCAGTGTTCGGCTCTTGTAAAGATAGAGGATAGCATGAAGAGTCAGGTACTTACTAGAGTGGTACAGGTAGCCGATCATTTTACTTGTTTGTTTGTTTGGTTTAACGACCTATCAATCCTTATGGGTTCATTTAAGGTCATAACCAAAGATTTTGGGTAAGGATATTTTTATAACATTTTTCTTTTTCGAGTATCAAGATTTATTATGATTTGTTTTTAAGAGTAGAGTCCCCAAGTACTACCCTGTTATTTAACCCATAACTGGAGGGAAGAGACGGATTAATACCTTTCCCAAGGGTACCAGTACTTAAGTGAATGCAGGGTATTCAACTGGAATTCTAAAAAAAAAAAAGAATAAATAAGTTTCATTTAAAATCTACTAAATCAATTTTTTCATTATAACCCATAGAGGTGTTGATATGCCATTAAACAAAACTCAAACTCAAACTCAAGCTCAACGCATACACTGCGAAGGACAACTTATGAGACCAGTTTACAAAAATCCACTTAGACATTATAACTCGTATACATACGTATAACCACAAATACAAACACATATAACCACACACACCCACACATATGCACATGCTCTCGTCCTGATCTACACGTACATATGCACAAACAAATATAGCCACAAATACACCCACTAAGGCACACACCTGTACACACACATATATCCAAATATAAACATATACATACACACATCTCAGGTTATCTACCATTTGTCCAGTTTTATTAACCGGCATTTATATATCAGAAATATTTTATAATTCTAAATACACACATATATAAGTGTACATACATACATACATACATACATACATACATACATATATATATATATATATATATATATATATATATATATATATATATAATGAAGTGGCTTTAGATTATTTTCAAAATATTATACATCTGGTTTTCATTTCAAATTGCAGAGAATTATTTTTCTCATGCATTTCTTTTCAATCGGAATTCTTTTTAATTCTCGGTCGAAAATTTTTCAGGAAAATGTAATATTAAAAAAAAATGTCCTTCGAAAAGAGACTGAATCATTTTCTAGGGCAGTTAAAGATTAAAAAATCAAAACTTTTACCAGTCAGAATAGGCTATGAATGTTAGGGGCTTAAATTGAAGAAAAAAATCTTTTATATGTTAATTAAGCAATTATTGACTAGAATAAAGAAACTGGCAAAAGTTTACGTTGTATCAGATTCCATTCTCAACTCAAAGTCATTATGACAGGGGACGAAAATGTTTACAGCCTGAGAAAATTTCCAAAAGCTGACTAAAAGTCTAAACAACAGGGTTTATTATCGGTTATATTTTTGCTCTCGAGTGGATATGTCGGTGGTGTAATGGAAAACTGCTTGCAAAGAGTGATAAGAGAAGCGAGTTCGAATTTCAGTCGGGTTCGTGACATTCACTTACGCTTGGGAAAGCTATGAATCCATCTCCACCAAACGGATTTGTGTCTGAAAGACGCACAGTTACTCGAAAAGGAACATTAATACAATATTTAATCGAAAAACGAAATATGTATCGGCTTTAATTAGACCATAAAATTTTGATAATCCGTAAAGCAAAAAAAGAAAAATCAATCTTCTTGGTCGAACTGAGATTTTTTCAGCAATCAACATTTTTTTGGCGACAATTATTTTTGTTCTAATGTCATTTTTTCACGAACAGTCTTTTCATTTTATTACATGTGAATTGTGTGTTGTGGTGCAGTTGTGATGCAGTGGATATCGACTCGGAACGACAAATCGGGTTGCCGAGTTCGAATTCCAGCTGAATTCATTGCATTCATTTACACACAAATACCTTTGGGAAAGGTATTAATCCATCTCTTCCTTCCAGTTATGGATTAAATAACAGAACAGACTGGGTTCTATAACCTTGGCTGGCAACCAGTCTACCGCAGAAAGCAATGGCGACCTACTGCGGGATAATCTACTGCCCAGTCAGTCATGTTTCTTTCGAGACATGATCGCCCAAATCGTGTATCGCGTATGGCACTTAACTGACTGATCACTGATTATAATTTCCGCGAAGATGTCCATTACACTAGCCACACATTAGCGATAGTCATCATCGTCAACATGAAACATTATCCTCATGTTAATCTTTTGAGCCTAATTTTCCGTGCAGGCTCAAGGCATTTTGGAAGTGAGCACTTGAAGATTTTTCCCGCAGAAAGATTGCCAGCTAAAGTTATATAATCGTCTGTCCTACTATTAAACCCACACCAAGCTGGTTTTGAATTAAGTTTCCTTCTCCTAGACCTGTTACCATCTAAGAAATGGATTTATACCTTTCCTAAGGGTATTAGCACATAAGTGCATGTAAGGAACTTTACTAGAATTCAACTATAAAAATATCGTTAAAGTAGTGGTCATACTTTGTCAGATGTGCGTTGTGGTGCAGTGGATATCGGCTCGGAACGAGAAATCGGGGAGCCGAATTCGAATTCCAGCTGAATTCATTGCATTCACTTACGCGCAAACACCCTTGGGAAAGGTATTAATCCGCATCTTCGTTCCAGTTATGGGTTAAATAACAGGACAGATTGGGTTCTATAGCTTTGGTCGGCAACCA
Organism: Ascarosepion bandense; assembly: GCA_037127315.1. NCBI lineage: Eukaryota > Metazoa > Mollusca > Cephalopoda > Sepiida > Sepiidae > Ascarosepion > Ascarosepion bandense. The sequence goes on from JBBBDQ010001011.1 coordinate 4,405,737, forward strand.
GTCTACCGCAGAAAGCAATGGCAACCAACGGCGGGATAATCTTCTGCCCAGTCAGTCATGTTCCTTTCGAGACATGATCACCCAAGCGTGTATCATGTATGGCACTTAACTGACTGACTGACTTTGTCAAAAGATCAGTCAACATGCTAACACAGTCGATATCTAAAAACGGTCTATCGTAGATACTGAGCAATATTCTCCCCACCCGAATCTATATATATATATATATATATATATATATATATATATATATATATATATATATTAATCATCCACATAGAAACCTGTTTCGCTGTATCACAGCTCATCAGGCGTAAGGAATCAGAGAAGGGAAATTTTAACGTGTTGTATATATGCACACGCCAGTCACCAAAAGTACTCACTTCATTTCTCTCTCTTTCTCTCTCTCTCTCTCTCTCTCTCTCTATATATATATATATATATATATATATATATATATATATATATTTCCAGAGAAATATACTACAGGCTATAATTATTAGGCTACCCAAGTATTTTTAAAACAAAAATGTATTTCATACTATTTTTGTTAGTATTTATTGCCAAGTGAATAATTGTAAATGAAAGTAGAATGGTTCCTTTGTTAATACTGCACAATAACATGTGCCTCAAATGAATTTAAAAATATTTAATAATTACTAATATTGCAGTTTCATCAATGAAAGAATGAAGAAAATTTAGGGTGATTCGGACGAGTTCATCTTTGCATCGTTGCTTTGTAAAATTTTGCAAAGTAATAATCACAAAAGAACCATTTTATTTTCATTTAGAATTATCCACATAAAAATAGTATGAAATACATCATTTCTTTTAAAAACTAGGGTAGCCTAATAACTATGGCCGGTAGTATATATATATATATATATATATATATATATATATATATATATATATATATATATATGCAGAACCTTTTACGAAATCCTTTATGAAATATACTCCGACATATTTTCAATTTTTTCAGGTTCAAACTATACCAGGGCACCTTTATTTTTCTAACAAAATTTATTGATTATTTAGGCCAGCAGATTTAAAATAAATATAGTGTTTAATTGTAAAAAAAAAACAAAAAAAACAGAGCATTTACCCAAATATGAGTATCCATTAAAAATAATGATTAAACAAATATATATATATCTATATATATATATATATTAAAAAAGGATTAATTCAAAGATGTTGAATGGCCATTTCTTCCTGTATCATTTTTTAATATTAAAATAAATTTTTAATATTAATTAGGATCGGGTTTTTTGGAATTTACCTTCCTGCTTTTTTCCCTTGGATTGAAGTATCTGAATTAAAATATATATATATATATATATATATATATATATATATTTCCCTCTCCGGTAACACAACTCAGTTTTCTGCACAACGCAATTTCCAGATACTGAACTAAGTCTCAATTAAGGACCTGAAGATTGCGCTGAAGCATGAAATTCTGAGTTGTGCTAAAAAAAATGCATATATATTAATAAATAATTTGCAGCTCTGTTATATTGCATCGAGCACTATTTTATTAACACCCGCACTCAATTTGCGATATATATATATATATATATATATATATATATATATATCGATTAGATAAATATCTTTTTGGATAATTCATTTAATTAAAATTGCAATAACGACTGCAAATAACCCATATAATCCGCGACTTATGTAACTGTAAAATAGGTTGGTTCAGGTTCGACATTGGCTCTATGAACTGTTATCTAGCCTGGGGCTTGACTTTTC
>JBBBDQ010001011.1:4415000-4450000 GCA_037127315.1 Ascarosepion bandense
CAAGGTTGCAGTTCTTACAATAGTGCAGAAAATCGATAATATATATATATATATATAAAAGGCAAGATGTTTGTGTGTGTGTCTGTTTATCTGCCTGTATGTCTGTATTTTTCTGAGCCTTTTTATTTTAGTTTTTGCTTCGGGTTTGGCTCTAAGTAGGTATAATTGTAGTTCTTAGTCTCACCCATGATACCATTTACTCAGAGGACTTACTTAGCCTTCAAAATTCAGTTTACGACGAAAAAAATTATTTGACTTTAATACCAGAAAATCAAAATTTGACTTACATATATTCATTTTTCTTTCAGTCTACGGTTTCGCTTTAACTGGAAACAACTATTGCTTTTTAGTCTTTCGTGCCAACGTCCAAAGAGTCTGAGCTCCAGGCCCAGATTAGTTTTAAAGCTTTCACTACACCCGAGCAACGCCGGGTAATATTGCTAGTATATATATATATATATATATATATATATATCATGCGTTACATGCATCAAAGAGCGCGTAGCTCATGAAACTTCGAGTCATGCCACCGACATAGAATAATATGTATATTTATATATATATATATATATATTATTAATACATATAATCGCTCCGTTTATAGCACCGCTTTATTGATACATAGCTAACATTTTTATACATGTGTGTATTCCAATATGTATATTAATTCAAATATTTATGTGTGTGTTTTCTGTTAGATATCTGCATATTTATCTCCACACACAATCACACACACGTACATGCACACACACACACACACACACACACACACACACACACACACACACACACACATATATATATATATATGCATGTATGTTATTTTCTTCGAATGAGCCTATGTGATTATTTGTATATATATCATTATATTCTTTATCGATTTATACAATACATTGTCCATATATAATTTTTTTTCTAGCTTCGCTTCTTTTTCGTCATCTATCAATCTTTCTATGAAGCCAAGATTTCATTTATTGCAACTTGAACAAATAAATAAAGCTAATGTTACCCTCATGACAATGTTTATCCATTCTGTATATCTGTTCCATTAAAAACCGTAACTGAGATCACCGGACCGTGAAGGTGTCTAAAGTTATTACAACCACCTTAAGTTACAATAGGATTCATGAAGCCGGCGTATATCACGTGGTCTTCCTGTTTGGATACAAGAGATTAGAAGCCTTTTATTTGAAACCTTGCCTTTTTATATACATTGAGACATGTCAGATTTCAAATACATATTGAATGATTTTCTCTTTCTTTCTCTCTCTCTCTCTCTCTCTCTCTCTATATATATATATATATATATATAGATGTATGTATATATATATGTATGTATATATATATATATATATATATATATATATATATATATATATATATATACATATATGTCTGCGTGTGTATGTTGCGCTTGCGCTCTTGTATTACATATATATGTGTGATAGATAGATAGATAGATAGATAATGAACAAACTGAGATAGATAGATAGATAGATAGATAGATAGATAGATAGATAGATAGATAGATAGATAGATAATGAACAAACTGAGATAGATAGATAGATAGATAGATAGATAGATAGATAGATAGATAGATAGATAGATAGATAGGACAGAACGTGTAGATAGTTAAGTGCCATACGTGATACACGCTTGGGCGATCATGTCTCGAAAGAGACATGACTGACTGGGCAGAAGATTATCACGCAGTAGGTTGCCATTGCTTTCTGCGGTAGACTGGTTGCCGACCAAGGCTATAGAACCCAATCTGACCTGCTATTTAACCCATAATTGGAAGGAAGAGACGGATTAATAACTTTCGCAAGGGTATTTGCGCGTAAGTGAATACAATGGATTCAACTGGAATTCAAACTCGGCTACCCGGTTTCTCGTTCAGAGCCGATATCCACTCTACCACAAAAAAATCCTCAGTTAAATTGGAATATGCTTAGATAATACCTAGATAGATAGATAGATAGATAGATAGATAGATGAAAATGAAGAAATGATTAAATAAAATTGACATTGGCTTCAACGGCAGTCTCCAGATTATTTCGGAATCTCCTGCAACTCTGCTGAACAGTCTCCTTGTTTAAGTTGGTGAATTCTGTAATGTAAACATTTTTTTTCATTTGACTCAGAATTTTAAAATTCAGCGTTCCCACATTTTCAGCACCCCCCCCCCCCCCGCCACATTGCATAAGTATAACCGGCGAGAGTGTAAAGAGAGAGAGAGAGAGAGAGAAAGGAGTAGACTATATTGATATGTAAATAAACAATGGTATGAATATATAAGTATACATACATGCATATATATATATATATATATATATATATATATATATATATATATATATCCATGGAATTTTGTGACAATTAGTCTTCAGTCTGAATCATAAAAAGACTCATATTCACCCTCAATTGATCTCTGTATTTCGCACATTATCGAGATGTTATTAAAACAAGATAATTGCGCCTCGAACTTATCACTTTTATTAATAATGTCAACCCATTCAATAATAATGCAAATTAATTTATCTTCAATGTCTTTTTGATTAACTATATTTTTCAAATTTTTTTCTCAATTCGAACAAACATGTCTAATATTGAAAAAGAAACAATTGAAAATGGAATAACATTTTAAGTTAAAATCAATTTTATCGAGAAACAAAAATGAAAGGAAAGGAGCAAAGCTACTTCCACTTTTTAAAAAAATATAAATTATTGATATTTTTACTTACCTAGGAGTCGATGAGACAAAAATGATTTGATGGTCACAGATAATATAACGCTTTAGTTTATTTGTTAGTTTCCATTGGTAGACTGTTAGAAAAACCGTATGCACATACACATTCGTGTGTGTGTGGAAATTATTTTCAGACAGAGTGTATCTATAGAGAAATAAATTATTAAAATGAGACAAGAGGAAAAATTATTCTCAGCCAACGCGTTTCCTCCTAAGATTGTTTTTTTTTTATCAAGGCAATGTAGGATCTGTTTTGTTCGACGAATTTATATACAAAAATAAAGATGTCAATGATTTATCAAGACTTTTAAATTTGAGAAATTTTACGAAGTCCGTTACGAAATCCATTAACTCCGACATATTTTGAATTTATTTGTTTAAACTTTATTTTTAATAGATGCTAGTATTTGGCTAGATACTTTTGTTTTCGGTTTTTTTTATAATTAAATAGTATAATTTTATTTATATCAACCGGCCTGAAAAATCGAGAAATCTTCTTAGGAAAATATTCAGGCCAGTAGATATAAATTAAATTATACAATGTAATTATTAAAAATAAAATAAAATAAAATATCTACTCAAATACGAGTATCTATAAAAAATAAGGTGAAAATAAATAAATTATATATATATATATATCCTGACACTCCCTGTAACCTGTCACTCTTTCTTATAACTTACTTCTTATGTAACCCCCTCTGCTCAACAGTGGCAGTAAAATGCCTTGATGGGGCGACACAATTTTTTTCTTTATATAAATTATTTATAGGTAAATCCATATAGAGAGCTCGATGGGTATTAACCAGAGCAATATGAAGTTTATAAAGGAAAATTCAACACGTCATATTAGTTATAAACTAAAGTTCATTTCAATGAGCTTAAACAGCTCATCTCATCAGACCCTTTTACAATATTTCCTCCATCTGGCATCAGGAAATATTGTAAAAGGGTCTGATGAGATGAGCTGTTTAAGCTCATTGAAACAGTTTATAACTAATATGACGTGTTGAGTTTTTCTTTATAAACTATGTGTGTGTGTGTGTGTGTGTGTGTGTGTGTGTGTGTGTGTGTGTGTGTGTGTGAATGGATGTACATATAGTCTCTCCATAACCTCTCTTTTACATATATATCCCACTCATTCACAGTTAGATTAAGCAAATGCAGACAATTCTACTCCTGCAGCTTCTCTCGCACTTCCCGCCTGTGGAACTCGCTTCCATATTCTTGCTTTCCTGACGGCTACAGCCTCCAGGAATTTAAATGCAATGTCAATACTTATCTATTAACCATTTGACTCTAGTTCTTTCATCACCCCGTATATCCTTTCCTTTCTCTCCACCTTTGCAACTGTCATCACACCTGTATTCCCATCCTTCTCTTGCTCCTTTCTAACTGGTTCGTGTTTCTCTTCACTCTCTTCTACTTAAACGTTTTACTCTTATGTAGCCCCCTGCATATCAGTGGCATTACCGCCTTGCTCGGGGTGATACGATTAAAAAAAAACAAAAGAAACTTGCAAATAATAACTAAAATATGTAATTAAAACACCGATCCCCCAATTTACGAACAGTAGAAGCCTTAATCATTTAATCCATACCTGGAGGGAAGAGACGGATTAATACCTTTCCTAAGGGTATTTGTCAATACTCATCTATTAACCATTTGACTCTAGTTCTTTCCACACCACCCTGTATATCCTTTCCTTTCTCTCCACCTTTGCAACTGTAATCACACCTGTATTCCCATCCTTCTCTTGCTTCTTTCTAACTGGTTCGTCATCCTCTTCACTCTCTTCGACTTAATCTTTTTACTCTTGTGTAGCCCCCTGCACATCAATGGCATTACCGTCTTGATCGGGGTGATACGATTAAAAAAATATATATCTTGTCTTGTCCATCCGTTATATATTTAGACATTTTTGATAAAATCCAAAGCAGAATCTGCAGTGTTAGTGATTCTGACCTGGCGTCTCAGCTGTAATCACTTGTTTTATATAGATCTTAAACGCAAATAACACTGGCTGAATTAATGCAGCATTTTTTCTTTATAAGGGGACAGCTTATATTACCATCGCCATGGATATAGTTTAATAGATTAACCCTTGTAACAAGATTGCCGAACTCAAGATTATTTTTAAGATCAATTTAGTAATAACAATACTTTTGTCCATTCGCACAGTTTTAAGGCATTCAAATTTAGGATATAATTTCGACCATACATCTTTTTAAACTATATTAAAATGATTTTGATTCCCGAGAAAATCATGTTTTCAAAACTGTGAAATTTATTTATGACAGAGCGGTACCCCTTTTTTTCCGGAATATGCTCCGGTTCGTCTACTTTTAAAGATTTAAAGTTTATGGAAATTTAAATTAAGTTTTATATGCGATTTAAATGGACTTTTGGTCACGGGTGTCATTTTCGAAGAAATCCGTGAGAATATGTAATATATATTTATGTATACATTACAGTTACTATATTTATAGCGATATGTGGGCAAGCATATAATTCAGCATTATCTGCCAATTTATATCTATCTATCTATCTATCTATCTATATATATATATATATATATATATATATATATATATATACACGCTTCAAAGTTATCTACGTTTCTTTCTATCGATCTACACATCTAATCATCAAAACATGTCCCTATCTATGTAAGCATATTCCTGTCGATCTATGCATGGTTCTATCTATCTATCTATCTATCTATCTATCTATCTATCTATCTATCTATCTATCTATCTATCTATCTATCTATCTATGTGTGCGTGTGTGGGTGGGGTGCTATTTCGGTCTTATCTAAGCATGTTCCAATCTAACTGTTGATCTATCTACCCGCTCTGTCCTATCTATCTATGTATATTTCCGACAATCTATCTAAGCGTTCTATCTATCTCTATCTATCTATCTATCTATCTATCTATCTATCTATCTAAGTGTTCTCATCAATTTATCTATCTAACTATCTATCTATCTAAGTGTTCTCATCAATTTATCTATCTATCTATCTATCTATCTATCTATCTATCTATCTATCTATCTAATCTACTATTCTATCTATCTATCTATCTATCTATCTATCTATCTATCTATCTATCTACCTATCTAAGTGTTTTCTCATCTATCTATCTATCTATCTATCTATCTATCTATCTAGGTAGGTAGGTAGCTAGCTAGCTAGCTGGCGATCTAAGTGTTTTCATCTATCTATCTATCTCTCTATCTATCTATCTATCTATCTATCTATCTATCTATCTATCTAAGTGTTCTCATCAATCTATCTATCTATCTATCTATCTATCTATCTATCTATCTAAGTGTTCTCATCAATTTATCTATCTGTCTGTTTATCTATCTAGCTAGCTAGCTAAGTGTTCTCATCTATCTATCTATCTATCTATCTATCTATCTATCTATCTATCTCAGTCCTTATCTATCTATCTATCTATCTATCTATCTATCTATCTATCTATCTATCTCAGTCTGTTCATCTATCTATCTATCTATCTATCTCAGTCTGTTCATCTATCTATCTATCTATCTATCTATCTATCTATGCTTTGACATAAGTATGAGCAGATAATATATACATCAACGTACATGAATCAATCTATATATGTTTCTTTATCTTTTTCTCTGTTGATTTTTTGACATGACTATCAAAACGCGGCAGCGGTAACAGAAGAAATGCATTGCATCTAGAAGCACGCACTTAGTGTTATCAATCACGACTTGTTATTATCACCGGGGCCTTTTTTTTTTTTTTTTTTGTCACAATCTCGAATGGTTGCCGTAATGAATTCGGAAATCTTAGACGATATCAACTGAGACAAACAATGTGAAAAAATCCACACACAGCAGGACACACGCGAATACACACAAACACACAGAACACAAGGACAAAGTTAATCACTGAGATATGTATAAGAACACGTAATACACTCGCCCGAAAAAAAAAACAAAAAAAAACAAGCAAACAAACGGTTTTAATATTAGAAGTGAGGAAGCTTTTCAAAATGATAAAATCCAAACATTAAAACATGTAAAAGAGACGAATGTATTTTAAATTAGAAAACTATATTTGTGCCTAAATTAACATTTAAATTTAAGTGAATATATATATATATATATATATATATATATATATATATATCTGATTTCAAAATTTAAATTTAAGTGGATATATGTGTATATATGTACGTATATATGTAAGTATATATGTATTATATATGTATGGAGATATGTAAGTATATATGTACGTATGTATATATATATATATATCTGTTTGATTTCAAAATTTAAATTTAAGTGGATATATATGTATATATGTACGTGTATATGTATTTAATATGTATGGAGATACGTAAGCATATATGTACGTATGTATACATATATAGATATCTATCTCTGATTTCAAAATCTAAATTTAAGTAGACTTATATGCATATAAGTACGTATATATGTAAGTGTAAATATATTATATATGTATGGATATATGTAAGTATATATGTATAAATGTATATATATATATATATATATATATATCTCCGTCTGATTTCAAAATTTAAATTTAAGTGGAGATATATGCATATATGTACGTATATGTAAGTGCATATGTATTATTTATGGATAGAGATGTGTAAGTATATATGTACGTATGTATATATGTATACATCTATATCTCTGTCTGATTTTAAAATTTAAATTTAAGTTGACATATATGTATATACTAGCAGTACAGCGCGGCGTTGCTCGGATGTAATGAAAGCTTGAAAACTAATCCATGATCCTGGAGAAATTTTGATTTCCTGGAATCGATATCAAATAAGTTTTTTTCGTCGTAAACTGAATTTTGAAGGCTAAATAAGTCCTCTGAGACTAAGAACTACAATTATACCTACTTAGAGCCAAACCCGAAACAAAAACCAAAATAAAAGGGCTGAAAAAATACAGACATACAGGCTGATAAAGTCACGCACAAACATCTTGCCTTATATATATATATATATATATATATATATATATATATATATATATATTATCGATTGTCTGCAACATTTGTAGGAACTGCAACCTTGAAACTTCTGAATATCGTTTCTTATATCTTTGTCTATGAGTTTATCAAATTTGATTCAAATTTAATTCTCAATGTACCTATATATGTTGCAACTATATATGTATATATATATATGTATATATGTTTGTGTCAGATTTTAACATTTAAGTGGTTATATATGTATACATATATGTGTACATGTAATTATATATGTAAGTATGTATATATGTATGCAGATATGTCTCTGTCTGATTTTATTATTTAAATTTAAGTGGATGTATATGCATATATGTATGCATATACTAGCAGTATAGCCCGGCGTTTCTCGGGTGTAATGAAAGCTTTAAAACTAATCCATGGTCCTGGAGCTCAGACTCTTTGAACGTTGTCACGAAAGACTAAAAAGCAATAGTTGTTTCCAGTCAAAGAGAAACTGTAGACTGAAAGAAAAATGAATGGATGTAAGTCAGATTTTGATTTCCTGGTATCGATATCAAATCAATTACTTTCGTCGTAAACTGAATTTTGAAGGCTAAATACGTCCTCTGAGTAAATGGTATCATGGCTGATACTAAGAACTACAATTATGCTTACTTTGAGCCAAACCCGAAGCAAAAACTAAAATAAAAGTGCTGAAAAAAATACAGACATGCAGGCAGATAAACAAACACACACACACACACACACACACACACACACACACACACACACACACACACACACACACACACACACACACATCTTGCCTTTTATATATATATATATATTATCGATTTTCTGCACTATTGAAAGAACTGCAACCTTGAAACTTCTGAATATCGTTTCTTATGTCTTTGTCTATGAGTATATCAAATTTGATTAACATCAGACCACTCCTTCTATAACCCGATTTTTTCGATTATCGATTTTCGATATTTATCGGGAGTAACTTGACAAAAATCCTACCTAAGAACACTCGCAGACGCTTATAGTACAACTGTGTAAATTTTCAAGAAAATAGGTGCAGCCGTTTCGGAGTCTATAGGTAACGGATACACACACACACACAGACACACACACACAGACACACACACACACAGAGACAAAGTTCCATTTATAAATAAGTTTAGATAGATGTATGAATATATATTTATATATGTGCGTATATATGTGTGTGTATGTGTGTGTGATTTAAAACTTTAAAATTAAGGGCATATATATATATATATATATATATATATATATATATATAAGTATATTTTCTATTATTTTAAATACGTTCTATACACACACACATATATATATGTGTGTATGCATATATATATATATATATATACATATATATATATATATATATATAAGTATATTTCCTATTATTATAAATACCATTCTATATATGCACATATATATACATATGTATGTATATATATACAAAATATCATTGTATATATACATACCTATATAAATATATATATGTAGATATAAATATATATATATATATATATAAGTATATTTTCTATTATTATAATTACCGTTCTATATATGCACATATATATATATATATATGTAGGTATATATATACAAAATATCATTGTATATATATATATATATATATATATATATATATATATATACAATGATATTTTGCTGCCTAAATACACAAATTATATAAATATATATATATATATATAATTTGTGTATTTAGGCAGCAAATTTTCTTTTAGACATGTCACATTAAATAAATTGCAAACATTGTGTCTGCATATCTTTAATAAAATCCGTTCATACTGGAGGATAATCTTTCGCATATTATAATTGAAAGATATCAGAAATGAGCTGTAACTTTGATAGATGTTATTATCATTAATTTCTCAAGATACCCAAGTACTTTCAATCTTTTTTCGACATCATCGTCAGGGGTGTGAGTTATGGTAACAACAAATAACCGCAAAACTGTGTTGCTAAAATTATTGTAAATTTTTTTTTTTGCTTCAAATATAACGGTTGTCAAATTGCTAGTGTTCATTAGAACCAGAAAATTATCCAAAATGAATTTTTATTTTATATGTTGTAATGTCATGGTCATACACGTGTTAATGCATGAAAAAACTGTTCTTTTTACAAAGATTTTGGGACATTACTACAGTCTTCATAGCTGATTCTATTAATTGACGGCTTAAGTGTTTCAATGAATATTACCTTGAGAATCTGTAGATTGCTTTTATTGTTTTCTTGGTGTAGGATAGTTGTTATCGATCATTATTCTTTTATATTGTGAATGTAGACAGGAATGTTGTTGTAGATTTCTAGAAATGGACTAATGTTCAGACAAATGTAATGTAAGACGTCTAGTTCATGTAGTTGTTGTAAATCCAACATATATATATATATATAAATATATATATATATATATATATACACACGAAAAAAATCGCAAGATCGCCAAGACCTACCGCGGTTTCGCACAACGGCCTGACGAGCCGTTGTGCGAAACCGCGGTAGGTCTTGGCGATCTTGCGATTTTTTTCGTGTGTTTTTGCTCTGCGTAACTGCCTTTTTGTTAACACTTTTTGGTTAGTTTAGTATCGAGCACTTTTCTTTCCTGGTGGTTCGTTCCGTTCGAGGGTTTTTTTTCTTTACTGTGAAGAACCGTATGCATTGTCGGTCCTACGCAGTTTTCTTTTTTTTCCCCTCTTTGTCCAAAGCTCTATAGCCGAGGACGATAACGGAGTTAGATTCTGCTGGTTATTCATGGTCTTTAAAAGTTTCTTGTGTAACATTTTAAGATTAGAATACGTACAGAGTCGGTTTTATTATTATTATTATTATTATTAATATATATATATATATATATATATATATATATATATATATATATTTTGTCGGAGATCCATTCTCCCAAGGGACATTTGAATTGATATATAATGTTGGTTTTACGTAACACATCAGTTGGTGGGGAGGAGTTATTACGGACAATCAAGTCAGTGGTATTGTAGCTTTTATAATATATTATTAGTTTCAATTTTTTATTAGGATCAGCGGGAGGTATATTAGTATGAATGAGATTTTTTTTATTTTCTCATCCTATTTGTAGTTATCGTGCATCTGGTTGCAATAGAAGTGTTTGATATGTTCAGGGTCTTTTGTGGAAGTACCATTCTTTATTTGATGTGTTATGAGGTTTTGGAAATATCGTCTTATTTCCTCATCTATAATGTGGCTTGGGGAATGATTATTAATGAGAGTCTGATTAATATTTTTTCAGTTTAGAGTAAAATATCTTTTTTGTGAAGGAGTTGATTTGTGCTCGCTTAATTAATTACAGTAATTTTTAGCAACACAGTTTTGCGGTTATTTTTTGTTATCATAACTCACACCCTTGAAGATGATCACGGAAAAAGGTTGAACGTACTTGGGTACCATGAGAAATGAATGAAAATATTATCTTTCAACGTTACGGCTCATTTCTGACATCTTTCAATTATAGTACGCGAAAGATTATCCGTGAGTATGAACGGATTTTATTAAAAATAAGCGGACACAATGTTTGCAATTTATTATATATATATATATATATATATATATATATATATATATATATATATATATATATATATCAATTCATTTCTGTCACACTCGTGAAGCGAGAGGCTATGGCGAGATAGCATCGGGTCAGTCCAGTCTGTTTACTACCAGTCATTTAACTTTACTAGCAATTATAAAAGCACTTGCCGAATATTTGCTCTTTAACAGTGGCTTGTTATCTAATTTTTACAGTAAATATTTCGTCTGCTATTGAAAAATCTCGTTTACAAACGAAGAATATATATATATATATATATATATATATATATATATATATATATATATATATATATTAATACAGGTTTCGTTCAATAATATAGACAAGTTTTGTCTATTTTATGCTGGATCCTTTCGTATAGTCTGATAAGCTTGATAGTGCTGTCGTGAAAAGACGACAAGAAATCGCAGTAATTGTTGATTTTTTTATCAGGTTTGAGCTTTCGGCTTATCATAAGCCATTATCAAAGAGTGAACATATAAGTTATTGACAAAGTAGAATTAAGCAAAAAGACAAGTCCATGTTTAACGTGGCGGATGGCCAAAGACCGACAGAATGTTGGTGGTATGGTTCTTGGTCACATATATATAGTCTCAGTTAGATTGGTGTGAGTCAAAAACACAAACTCACACTAATCCAACTGAATATGTTAGTTTATCACTGATATTGAGCGCTTTCAAATAAATACTGCGCATATATTTAATATTTAAATAATATAAAATATACAACAAACTGCATAAATATATATATATATAAATCCTCGAAGCAATCTACATTAAACAATTTAAACCTGGTTTGAATACAATCAATTTCGATATTTCCAATAACGTACTCAAATGCCTGTAATCAGATCAGGGACCACAACGCCACTATTTTGTCAGTCTTCGGCCATCCGCCACGGTAGGGATGGACTTATATTTTCAATTCAATTCTCTTTATTGTTAATAGCTTAAATGTTCTATGTTTACTGTGTGTTAATATTTACTCTTTGATAATGGCTTATGTGAGCCGAAAGCTTAGACCTGATAAAATAATTAACAATTACTGTGATTTTTTGTTGTCTTTCAACGACATCACCATCAAGTATATCAGACGGTATGAACGGATCCTACACAAAATTAATAGACAAAACTTGTCTATATTATTCAATGAAACCTGCATTCATGAAAAAATGCTGCCAAAATACACACAATATATATATTTATATGCATACACATTTCACACACACACACACACACACACACACACACACACACACACACACACACATATATATATATATATATATATATATATATGCTCTTTATCATAATAAATACCAATGTGAATATATATATATATATATATATATATATATATATATATAATTCCAGGTGATGAGGATCCAGGTTTTTACGATTTTGGGTCCCCTGGCATTTATTTTCTTATAAACTGTGTTCAATAAAATAAATATTGTAGAGCCTAATATAATCATATAATTATGAATTAAATGTATCCGTGTCGCAATGTGCATTTAATCCATAATTATATATATATATATATATATATATATATATATATATATATATATATATATATATATATATATTTCCCTTCTCTCATGCTTAGAACCTTGAATTATTTTGATCTTTTAATGTAATGAGACTCAATAGTAGGTACATCAATATATATGTTGCTGTCATTTTAGAATGCATATCGATATAAGTATTTTGCGGTCATTTCTGACGGCACGGACCCACTCGTGTAAATATAGTTGGCGCCAAGACTCTAAAATACTACGTGCTAGAAACATGAAACTTTTAACATGGTCTAACCGCATTCTAACGATCAGAACTAGTGCTTGTTTCTTCTTCTTCTTCTCCCCACTCGCTCTCTCTTTCTTTCTCTTTCTCTCTCTGTCTATCTGTTTCTCTCTCTCTCTCTCTCTCTCTCTCTCTCTCTCTCTCTCTCTCTCTCCCCTTTTCTCATTCTTTTGAAGTTATTCATTTTAAGGACTACAGATTATCATTTAACTTTGGTGGTTTTTTTAATAGTCGATCTTTGTCATGTCAATGACGATATTTACTATTTAGTAATTCAAATATATTTACATACATGTGTGTGTGTGTGTGAATATATTTATTTAGATGTTTTATTTTGATGCGGTTCATTAAATATGATATGTCGCAGATTTTATCATTCAGGTTTACAAAGGGCCTCCCCGAGTTTGTGATGGCGTTGGTGAAGCGTTCCTCCAAGGTTTCGTGAAATACGAGTGCTTTCGGTAGATTTCGATCTACAGTGAAATATGTCGAAAAACTCACACACTGGACATATAATGTCAGATCACCTAATCTGTCATTTTAGCATATAAACTATCTCTGCCTATCCAGCAATGACTACCCAAACTTGGTCGCAAGTTTGCGAGAGAGTTGCTTCGAAGAATCTGTAATGTAGTCAATACCGACTTGGTAGCTCGGCTGCAGTCGCTCTCTCACTAACGTAACGTGGATTCTCTGTGTCTCTTCTACAAATGAAAAAAACTTTTCCTTACACCTAATGATGTGTTTATGCTTTTTTCCTTTCCTGAAGGCTACAACCGCCAGGAATTCAAATACAAGGTCAATACTAATCTCTTAACCACTTGACCCTAGTTCTTTCCTCACCACCCTGTATATCGTTTCCTTTCTCTCCACCTCTGCAACTGTCATCACACCTGTATTCTCATCCTTCTCTTGCTCCTTTCTAACGGGTTTGTCCTTCTCTTCACTTTCTTCTATCTAGTGCTTTTACTCTTAAGTAGCCTCCTGCACATCAGTGGCGTTACCGCCTTGCTCGGGGTGATATGATTAAAAAAAAAAGTTTTTTTATGGGGCAGGGTTGTTTAGCCCTGCACCCAATCACCAAACCTATAGGAATTTGATTTTCTAAGCGTAGCTAAGACGTAACACATGGCCGAAAGTAAGGGGTACCCAATGAGGACCGAACTCACTACTCAGTTATAATGATTTTAGCGAGACGAGCTTGTTAACCATTACACCACGCCGAGGTGCCCCTTCTACAAATACTTTCACGGTTTCTGCTCCAGTGACCTTAGCTCTCTGGTGCCCTTTATACATGAATTTACTCGAGCCACCAGACTAGCAACTAGGTCCCACCCTTTTACAATGAAACCGATAAAATGTAGCCGCTTCTTTAATTGCACTTCCCGCCTGTGGAATTCCCTTCCGTATACTTGCTTCCCCGAGAGCTACAATCTCCAAGAATTTAAATGTAAAGTCAATAGTCATCGTCTATCTCACTAACACGCATCCTTTCTCTCAAGCTCTTCTCTCCATCCACTCCACCCCCATTACACCGGTATTCTCACCCATCTATTACCCTCCCCCTGATATCTCTTATAACTAACCCCTCTTTCTCATCACTTTCCCCTATGTAACCCCACTGCGCAACAGTAGCAGTAAAACCACCTTGCTTGGGGTGAAATGATTAAAATGGTCACCGACAGGTTTCACTAAAGCACGGCTGATTTACTCCAGATCTGATAACATATTTTAATACAGACTTTGATTTTGAAATTAAATTTTCTACATTTTTCTTGTGAAAAAATATATGACCAGTTAGTATTACCTGCTGAATCATTGACATTTCCCCTTTAAGTAACGAATGTTTCCTTTCTGTTATTTTTAAAATTAAATGTTTTCTTAGAATAATGAACTTTTTTAAACGTAAAAATATTATCTATCTATCTATCTATCTATCTATCTATCTATCTTATTTATTCATAAATTATAACATGGATATGTTACAATATCACTACAAAAGTAGCCATTTTGTTTCAACACTTTTGTGTCTTTTCAAGTGATGTAATGGTTCTTAAATGAATGGTTTAAAAGTCTGAAAACGAGCGTGGCGCCTTTAATCAGGGAGGTATTATTGCATATGTAATGTGGACCAATCAGAATGAAGCAACTTCTCTTTTGGAAAATATGCGGGCAGGCTTAAGGTTAATTTTGGTGGGTATTGTTATTAATATTTGTTTGAAGTCATATTATTATCTATCTATCTGTCTATCTATCTATCTATCTATCTATCTATCTATCTATCTATCTATCTATCTAAGAATGTTCCTGTTAATCTAAGTATGTTCTTGTCTCTCTATCGAACTATTCATCAACAGTGTGTCTATCTTGCTCTTTCTTTCTCTCTCTCTCTCTCTCTCCCCTCTCTCTCTCTTTCTATATATATATATATATATATATATATATATATATATATAGGATTCTCTTCAAAATCCCAGAGAGGCGTGTTAACCGGACAATAGGTGAACTTACCTCATCCTATTCTCTTTGATACTGAATCCATGTTTTCTGAAACTGTGAATTATGACGATAAACGAATGTATCTCTAATGACTGCATTAAGTCACAGAACAGAAAAATTGAAAAGAACAAAAATATTGCATAAAGTTTTAAAGTACAGTATTTACATTATTCGGACTATTACCCTCATCTTTGTTGCCATATAGACTCCAGTAATAACTAACACTGTAAATCTAACCCCCTCACCCAGATCTTTCTTTTAGGGGAAGGTCAAAGGTCATCTCATCGCTTAGAATAAAAATACAGACTCCAATGATAACTAACACTGTAAATCTGACCTTCTCAACCTGATTTTTTTTTTTTTGCTCCTATGATTTTTTATTTTTGTCTGGATAAATCTAATTCATTCATTGTTGTGAGGAATTTGGTCTGAAGAGCGGTCTGTAAGAGCTCCGCGAAATAAGTTATTACCAACGGATTTATAAAAGCATCGAACTTATTTTCATTATAAATCTCTGTTAAATTCTAACATTGAGTTCTCATCGGAATTAAACCACTGAGGAATTAACCTTACCAAGTACCAAGGATACTACTTTATATATATATATATATATATATATATATATAACAGTATTAGAGGTACTGGTTATAGCAGTAGACGGTTATTTAAAAAAGAGCTCAATGTGCAATCAAAATAACTGAATATACAGAGCCAACAAAACATACGTAAATTTACATATACATACCTAATGAAATACCTATATATATATATATATATATATATATATATATATATATATCCTTTAAGTAATAATATAAATTATTTATATGAAATGAGATACAACTTACCTACTAAAAAAAAAAAGAAGTAAAACAGATCGCTCAAAAATGAAAAACACTGGCAAATTTAGAGAATATAATTCGCCACAAATAGCAACTATTGAAAGAAAAGAGGAAAAAAATCTAAAGAGTGAGCGCAAATTGGAAAAAAATAGGAAAATGACAAATGATCACGACATTCTACACGTACACACATTCGGGCAGACAATAGCATGCGCGTGAACGTGTACACGAACACAATAATTTTGCAAAAACATATACCAATTATAAGTGTATAATATACGTAGCTCTAGAGTCGGTTGCTGAATATGACCTTAATATGCTAAGTGAAAAGCTTTAACACACACACACGCACACACACACACATACACACACACACGCACACACACACACACATACACACACACGCACACACACACACACACACACGCATATATATATATAGTACTCTGGAAGATTGGTAGACTTTTAAAAAACAGTAGCTACTCTGACACCTACGCATCGCTCGTTCAGTAATGAATTAGAGCACTCTGGCTATTGGCGCATGATACATCATACGCTAAAAGAAGTCTGCCTTCTTCTGCTGAGCACCCATAGCTCAGAGGTAGAATCACCGACTGACGCTAATTCGGTCGGGTTTCAATCCTGGGTTAAAAAGCAATCTGATGTCTAGCTGTACTGATGAGCTGTGATACAGCGAAACAGATCTGTCTGCGGATATATATATATAGTGTATCGAGGCAGCAGATAAGTTTCTAAACATATACCGTTAAATATAAGAGACAGTGAATGTCTATTATGTTTAATTATGAACCGTTCTAAACATCGTATTTTGGCTTTAATTTCAGGTGAAAATAAAGACAAAAATTGTTCAACATTTGAATAATTTTTTATTACGTTGGTTCTAAGCTTTCGGCTCACATGGGCCATCTTCAGAGAGGTTACAAGGACGTTAACATAAAAACATCTACCATATAAGATGATTTTATCTTGTATTGACATAAAATATTGCTAAGCAACGATAACAGTTACCAAAAATAGCAAACGCAGTTCGTAAATTTGTAATGCGGTTCTATGACGGCACACCGCGTGAGAGCTCGAAATGATAACAGAACCATATATTTAAATGCAATGTAATGTGTTATGACCAGATTTAAACGTGTTTTTATTCAGTGTGGATTTAATGTAGATGGCCTCCAATACCTGAAGGTTGTTTTTACTGTGTGTATGAGTGAGGATTGTTCTATTGTTAACTAATATCTGTCTGATATTACCTACATGACTATGTTTTTCTAAGAAATGTTGCTTAATTGTACTCTGATATTTAACAGTATATGTTTATAAAAAATACTACCAGTATAGCCCGGTGTTGCTCGGGTGTAATGAAAGCTTTAAAACTAATCCTCTGACTCTTTGGACGTTGGCACGAAAGACTAAAAAGCAATAGTAGTTTCCAGTTAAAGCGAAACCGTAGACTGAAAGAAAAATGGATGGATGTAAGTCAAATTTTGATTTCCTGGTATCGATATCAAATTTTCTGTATTATTGTAAGAACTGCAACCTTGAAACTTCTGAATATCGTTTCTTATGTCTTTATCTATGAGTGTATCAAATTTGATTAAAATCGGACCACTCCTTCTATAACCCTATTTTTTCGATTATCGATTTTCGATATTTATCGGGGAATACCTCGACACAAAACCTAGCTAAGAACACTCGCAGACGCTTATAGTACAACTGTGTAAATTTTCAAGAAAATCTATTCGGCCGTTTCGGAGTTTATAGGTAACGGATAGATATAGGTCTTCTTCTAGGAATTTCAGACCAAACTCGTTATTAAAACCACTGGGGTATATCATTCTCATTCCTTGCGTGAATCCTCTTTTGGTAGTTATGAGTCATCTCATTCAAACCCGACTTCCTAAGTTACTTATTCACCACTGCTGTAGCCTGGTATTGAACTCACAATTCTTTCGTTCGAGTCACTTTCGTCTATATCCACTTAATTTCCTGAAAGAAATACAGCAAAAGTACTGCTTTATCCATCAGTCAAGTACCTTACGTGATAACCGCGTTGTGCGATCATGTCTCAAAAGAGACATGACTGACTGGGTAGAAGATTATCCCGCAGTAGGTTGCCATTGCTTTTTGTGGTAGACTGCTTACCAGCCATGGCTATAAAACCCAGTTTGTCCTATTATTTTACCCATAACTGGAAGGAAGAGACGGATTAATACCTATCCCAAGGGTATTTGCGCGTAAGTGAATGCAAATAATTCACCTGGAATTCAAACTCGACTCACCGATTTGTCGTTCTGAGTCGGTTTCCACTGCACCACAACGCTTTATTCATACATTATTGTAAATTAAAACACAACGGTAAGAACCCAATGATTACCTGTCATGTCGTAGCTAAGTCCAAACATTACAGTGGGAAAGGAGATAAATGTAATCTATGTCTTTTAGAAAAACTTGACATTTTAAACCATATCAAGAATCTTAATTTGCTTAATAAAAGAAGTGATTTAATGACCACATGCTGTCATAGAAAAAAACACTTAACCCTCTAGGGCCATTCGTATCATATTTGATACAGTATGAAAACAAGCCTTGAAAGAAATATTTTCCTGAAAAATTTTTTAAGAGAAATATTTTATAAATTTCAAATGAAAGCAGTACTGACTGCTCAGTCAATGAATACCAAATGTTTCCTTATAGGGAAATACCAAATGTTTCCTTATAGGGAAATACTGTATCAAATATGATACGAATGGCTCTAGAGGGTTAATAGATAGATAGATAGATAGATAGATAGATAAACAGACTGAGATTAACGCTCTAGGGCCATTCGTCTCATATTTGATACAGTATGAAAACAAGCCTTGAAAGAAATATTTTCCTGAAAATTTTTTTAAGAGAAATATTTTATAAATTTCAAAAGAAAGCAGTACTGGCTGCTCAGTCAATGAATACCAAATGTTTCCTTATAGGGAAATACCAAATGTTTCCTTATAGGGAAATACTGTATCAAATATGATACGAATGGCCCTAGAGGGTTAATAGATAGATAGATAGATAGATAGATAGATAGATAGATAGATAGATAGATAGACTGAGATTAACCCTCTAGGGCCATTCGTATCATATTTGATACAGTATGAAAACAAGCCTTGAAAGAAATATTTTCCTGAAAAATTTTTAAGAGAAATATTTTATAAATTTCAAAAGAAAGCAGTACTGACTGCTCAGTCAATGAATACCAAATGTTTCCTTATAGGGAAATACCAAATGTTTCCTTATAGGGAAATACTGTATCAAATATGATACGAATGGCCCTAGAGGGTTAAGGCTTCCACTGGGCATAAAGTGGGTGATCGGTTTTATATTCTCATGAAGTAATAAACTGATTCCCCCACTAATTACTACTTAATAATATAATAAAATGAAAACAAGCCTTGAAAGAAATATTTTCCTGAAAAATTTTTTAAGAGAAATATTTTATATATTTCAAAAGAAAGCAGTACTGACTGCTCAGTCAATGAATACCAAATGTTTCCTTATAGGGAAATACCAAATGTTTCCTTATAGGGAAATACTGTGTCAAATATGATACGAATGGCCCTAGAGGTTTAAATAAACCCAGATTGACATAGATCCCTCTTAAACGTTTGCCTAATTCTCTATTTCTTTCTTTCTTTCTTTCTTTCTTTCTTTTTCACGCAATATTACTTTTAACAATTATGAATTAAACCTCTTTTATTTTTATTTTTGCTCATCACATTCTTAATTCTTAATTCTTAATTTTACCTCTTAATTTTTCTTTTCATTTTTCTTTTCTTTTGTTTTATTTTATCTTATTTTTATTTTTTATTTAAAATTTAAATATTCCTTACATTTTTATATACATGTAATATTTGAATATTTAAACTTTTAAGAATCATGATTTACTCCCCTTCGATTTTTTCTCCCTGGATTTTATTATGTTTTTATTATTTATTTTATTTTCAAATTTTAAATTTTAATCCACTTGTAACCGTAGAATGTTTAAATTTTAAACTTCTAGTTAAAAAGCTTCTACTTGCCCTCTGTCGAAATCCGGATTGCAAGGTTGGTTGTCATTTTAAACATTTCATATCTAATTTTAAATATGGTCCTATTTATATATCCATTTATTTATCTCGCCATTTTTCTATCTATCTATCTATCTATCTATCTATCTATCTATCTATCTATCTATCTATCTATCCTTACTCACTCTATCTATCTATCTATCTATCTATCTATCTATCTATCCTTACTCTATCTATCTATCTATCCTTACTCACTCTATCTATCTATCTATCTATCTATCTATCTATCTATCTATCTATCTATCCTTACTCACTCTATCTATCTATCTATCTATCTATCTATCCTTACTCACTCTATCTATCTATCTATCTATCTATCTATCTATCTATATCTATCTATCTATCTATCTGTCTGTCTGTCTGTCTGTCTGTCTGTCTGTCTCAGTGATCTGTCTAATCATCTATTAATTCCAACTGTGCACGTGATCTTGGATTTTTTTCAGGAGATTTCAACGCAAGTGCCATACGTGATTCACGTTGGGCGATCATGTCCCGAAAGAAAGATGACTAACTAGCAAAAGACTATCCCGCAGTAGGTTGCCATTACCTTCTGCGGTAGGCTATAGAGCCTAGTCTGTCCTGTTATTTAACCCATAACTGGAGGGAATTGACAGATTAATACTTTTTCCAAGTGTATTTGCGCGTAACTGAATGCAAGGAATTCAACTCGAATTCGAACTCGGCTCCCCAATTTGTCGTTCCGGGCCGATATCCCCTGCACCACAACGCACATCACATATGAGTCCATTTTATTGCTAATTTCTCTAAAACTTTGCCGTTACCCATATATTCGGTCATTAGTATTTTCAGCACCCTTCTGTAGAACTACTTATTCTGCTGCATCAAGTCTCTTCATCTCTCACTAGATTACCCAGCATTCACTAGCATAGAGAAAAACTATTATTACGTAATATTTTATTACTCTGTTCTTTGTTTCTTACGAAATCTTCCTTCCAAGGAAATACCAGCTAAGATCGTGCAACCGGTTTTCGACATTCTTAAAATAGCCGGGTACTTCACACACACACACGCACACACACACACACACACAGAGACACGTACGCACACACGCATGCACACACACATGCACACATACATGCACACACACACATATAACTGATGACACATATATATATATATATATATATATATATATATATATATATTACATGTAAAAAATTTGACGAGATCGTTTGCCTATTTCAGCGATTAAAATCGCTTCGATGGTGCTTTTAAATATTATGGAAAACACGATATTTTTTTTGGAGTATGTGTGTGTTTTTAATATATATATACTCAGCCGCAGACAGATCTGTTTCGCTGTATCAGAGCTCATCAGTACGGTTAGACACCCGCTTTTTTACACAGGATTGAAACCCGACCGAATTGGCATCAGTCGGCGATTCTACCTCTGAGCTATGGGCGCTCGGTAGAAGGAGGCAGACTTTTTAGCGTGTATATTATCATTATACACGCCCAATAGCTGAGAGTGTTCTAATTCATTGCTGAATGAACGATGCGTAGATGCTAGAGTAACTACTGTTTTTCAAATTCTATCATTCTTCCAGAATGCTCAATCAGGGTGTGAGAGCGTACATTGCCATGAACATATTTATAGAAAAGAAATAGGAAATCATCTCACGGTGTTGGAAATGTTACTGAAGTCCAGATATCAGGTCAGACCATTTTTGGGGGGTTTTGTGGAAAATATCGAGATACATGCCAGGATCATCAGACCGGATATAGCAGCAATATTAAATGCACGGCGAATCCGAGACTTTTAAATGTGCAATAAGGATTCTTACGAGAAAAATTGTTTGGCACGACACAGTGAACCAATTTTCCTCGCAGTAGACCGAGGCATTGAGGTAATATAATTCCACTTCAAGTCATTAGAAAACGTGTCACCAAGAAAGCTCAATTAGTTGCTTTTCTAGGAGTTTACTTCAGTCATGCTAATGGAGGGCAAAATTAATAATCTGTGATGGAAAAAAAGATAGTATTTTATAGTTTGGGGGCGTTAAAATTTGCAAGCCATTTCTTGCACATGTTAACAACTGATTGGGCATGATTTTCGAGTTCACCTGCCAGTTTTACTTTATCAAATCTATCAGACCATTAAGACCGGAGTAAGTAGATGTATCACCATAATAAATACAGTAACAGATGACGTTGGAAAAGTTGTTGATGGCGACAGCCTTTGAAATTTGAAAAAGAAATCCATTGACCGGCAGTTGAGAGTGAGGGAAAATTTACTCGCCTCAAAATCATTTTACTCGACCGACTCCATGTTTTTAATAGTCGCCTAACGTAAACATTGCGTGAATCGCTGACGAAAAATAAAAAATGAAATTTTAATTAAAATTTTTAACGTGTTAGAAAGGATTTTAAAAAATAATAACAAAAAAATTTGATCTTTCCTCTTAATAACAGCATAAAAACTTTGATAATAAAACTTTGTTTTTATTAAGTTTAACTTAACTTTAACTTCATGGTATGCAGTTTTTTTATTTATTTATTTATTTATTTATTTATTTATTTTTGCCATTGAGTTGAGGTACCTCGAAGTTTCTTCTGTTTGACTACAGCCCCCATCTCATAGATGATAAAAAATGACAAATCTGATTTTCTCAACAATTTTTTTATAAAAAATTATTTGTATAATTTGTTTTTCGGTGTGTGGGTGAAAGAAGTATGCGTATTGTTTTTCTTTCTTTTAAATGTTCGTTTTTTACTTTTTGTAAGTGGGGAGGAAAATGTTCAGTCACGAATGATATTTTTTCAAATGAGTTTCTAAAAATCTGTGAGCGTCTTTAATCTGGACGACAGAGACATTTTGGCTCCACTCTGAATGCGTTAATTAAACAAATGTTTACACTGAGCGGGATGATAAAAGCGAAACTGAGTTCAATAATGTCATTGTAGGTAATTCTAACTTGTCAATCTTCAATGGAATACTTTTGGTTTATGAAAGAAATCAGATTTTCTTTTTTCTATATTTGAAGGGACACGTTTCATCGAGAGACTTTTAATCGACCGCGGGCGAGTAAAGCAATAAATTTTAATTGCCCAATTAAGTTTTTAATCGACTGAGTCGATCGGGCGAATGAAATCCCAAAGGGTGGATGAAAATAAGGAACAAAGATTCAAGGATAGAACCTTGTTTTTTTTTTTCATTTACTTTACTGATCCATATCCTGACTGTAAGTTCCTATGAATGTTTGCACTATTTTATTCGACAAAAATATTAACTCTATGCTATCTATTTCTTTTTTTAAGCGTGTTCAAACGAACAGTCATTTTTCTACGAAGATTAACCACTTATCTTCTAATTATTTTATGTAGAACGCTTCGTTTTCGGGAGAATATTCTCTAATTGTTTTCAATATAGTAACTAAAAAACACCTTGACATATCCAAGCAGTGTATAATACCTCTATTATATACATATCTATTAACATTCCACAATACTTCATAATAAGACACCCTGAAGCAGTGGATAACACATTTCCCATGCTTACGAGTTGACAACTGGACTCATTTCAAGCTCAGAAAAGCATGAAGAGAATCTGGTTTTTGAATGTCATGTTTTGGACGTGTTTATTTGTTTGTGTCTGCAAAAGACCCATTTGGTAAAAGCGTATATACATGTCAATTTACATTCCACAATACTTCATAATGTCAGCCTTCCACAGTGGATTAAACCAAAAGTTAGGTAGTAAACTGCCATCAGTACTGAAAAGAGCAATAATCTAAACTTATTTATAAATGGAACTTTGTGTGTGCATATGTGTGTTTGTCTGTGTGTGTGTGTGTCCGTTACCTATTGACTCCTAAACGGCTGAATTGATTTTCTTGAAAATTTACAGAGTTGTACTATAAGCGTCTGCAAGTGTTCTTAGCTAGGTTTTGTGTCGAGGTACCCCCGATAAATATCGAAAATCGATAATCGAAAAAATCGGATTATAGAAGGAGTGGTCCGATTTTAATCAAATTTGATACATTCATAGACAAAGACATAAGGAACGATATTCAGAGATTTCAAGGTTGCAGTTCTTACAATTGTGCAGAAAATCGATAATATATATATATATATATATATATATATATATATATATATATATATAAGGAAAGATGTTTGTGTGTGTGTCTGTTTATCTGCCTGTATGTCTGTATTTTGTCAGCCCTTTTATTTTAGTTTTTGTTTCAGGTTTGGCTCTAAGTAGGTATAATTGTAGTTTTTAGTCTCAGCCATGATACCATTTACTCAGAGGACTTATTTGCCTTCAAAATTCAGTTTACGACGAAAAAAACTTATTTGATATCGATACCAGGAAATCAAAATTTGACTTACATCCATTCATTTTTCTTTCAGTCTACGGTTTCGCTTTAACTGGAAACAACTATTGCTTTTTAGTCTTTCGTGCTAACGTCCAAAGAGTCTGAGCTCCAGGACCATGAATTAGTTTTAAAGCTTTCATTACACCCGAGAAACGCCGGGCTATACTGCTAGTAGTTACTAAACTTGAGAAACCTATTAATAGTTAATGTCATTAATTATTTTGGGAAAATTTTCATTTTTAATCGTTTTTTTTTTATTTGTTTTTAATATAAAATGTAAGAATCTGAAATGCCTTGAAGTACCTGAGCGGTGACTAACATCCCTATCAGTTGACAATTCGGCACATTTAAAGCTCAAACGGTCATAAAAAGAATCAAGATCGACGTATGAAAATATCTGAAGTTGGTTTTTGAACGTTATGTTTTTGACCCGTTTATCCCTCCATGTCTGAAAAAAAAAAATTATACACATGTACTCCGTGAGAAGAGGCTAAGGGAAGGAAAAAAGAAATTAATTCTACCAATATTTTTCTTGGACTTTAAATAGCTTAAAATACATCCTGGTTAATAACATTGGACTAACTCGTATTATTATTATTATTATTATTATTTGAGATCATCTCTGACTCTTACGGGTGAAGACGATTATATGTCAGTTGCTACATTGCAGCTTCTCTTCTTCATGTGCCGTGTCCTTTCAGGACGTAGGCGATCATGGACTTCTACTTAGTTCTATCTCTTGTCGCTCTTAAAATTCTTTCTCTTGGTATCTCTCCCTAACCCCACTCAGGCATCGCGCTGTTTACCCCTGTCTCTCTTTCTCTTTATCCGTCTTGTGAGTGTTAAATTCTCCAAGCCCTCCTTCCTTATTCAATTAGTCAGTTAAGTGCCATACGTGAAACACAATTTCGAGACATGACTGACTGGACAGAAAATTATCTCCCAGTAGGTAGCCATTGCTTTCTGTGGTATACTGGTTGCCAGTTAATGCAATTTGTTCGATTATTTAACCCATGACTGGAGGAAAATTTGTTCGATTATTTAACCCATAGCTGGAGGAAAGAGTCGAAATAATACCTTTACCAAGAGTATTTGCGTGTAAGTGAATGCAAGGAATTTAAATGGAATTCGAACTCGGCACCTCGATCTCTTGCTTGTGTTCACTATGAGTTTTCGCCTCGTTTCCATCGTCTCCAACATCTCGTCGTTAGTCACGTGCTCAGTCCATGGTATCCTCAGCATATTTCTGCTGCCTCAAACCTCATTTTCCGTAGGACATAAGGGGTTCTGAGCGACGCTGCCACCTACGTTCCTGTCCAACTCCAACGATGTTAAGTATCTTGAAGCCGTCATGTTTGGTAAAGAGTTTCGTGAAAATATTCCCAGGTGCACCAACCACAGCTTGGGTTCCTGTTTGGCACGTTTCTACAATTTACTCTGCCAGGTTTTGTCATTAAAGTATTTTCGCCTGTTCCGCGTTAACTACAATTCTTATCCGAAGATGTAACGGCCTTTCATGGCTGCACTTGGTCAGGGCGATTGCTTGTTGTCAAAATGGTTATATTTGATGTGAGATTAATTTGTTCATTCAAGGTGGCGAATACTCTTACCTCTTCTCTGCACACCTGAGACTGCTGTTATTATTATTATTATTATTATTATTATTATTATGTCATTTTTCATTATAAATCGATTACTGCTATGGTCGCACTCCCTAACAAGTATGTAGAAAGACCTAAGGCAGGTCGCGGTGTGTTGTTATGGCTCCATTTCATGTCTTTTTCATATCTCCCTAACATCCCTAGCCTTACATAGACAAAGTTCTCCTTAGGGTGTGGAATGTACTTAACAAAACAATTTTTTGCTTATCTCTTTTGTATTTCTCTTAAGCTGATATTTCTAGGAATTTTTCCAATATATTACTGGGTTTCTTTTTTGTCCCTCTAAGCGCCCCTGCTATCACTGGTCAGTCAGTTAAGTGCCATACGTGATACACGCTTTGGACAATCATGTCCCGAAAGAGACATGACTGACTGGGCAGAAGATTATCCCGCAGTAGATTGGCATTACTTTCTGTGGTAGATTGTTTGCCAGCCAATGCTATAGAACCCAATCTGTCCTGTTATTTGACTCAGAGCTAGAGGGAGAAGCGATGTATTATATTATTACGTAGTAATTAGTTTATTACTTCACAACAATAGAAAATCGATCCCCCACTTTATAACCAGTAGAAGCCTTAATCATGATTCCAACTATTATATTCAGTTAGTCAGTTAAGTGCCATACATGATACACACTTTGGGCGATCATGTCTCTATTGAGACATGACTGACTGGGCAGAAGATTATCCCGTAATCCAGTAGGTTGGCATTACTTTCTGCAGTAGACTGGTTGACAGCCAAGGTTATAGAACTCAATCTGTCCTATTATTTAACCCATAACTGGAGGAAAGAGACAGATTAATACCTATCCTAAGGGTATTTGTGCGTAAGTTAATGCAAGAAATTTAACTGGAATTAGAACTCGGCACGCCGATTTGTCGTTCCGAGTCGATATCCACTGCAGCACAATGCACATCACTGGTACTGTTTTTATTTTCAATTTTCACATTTCTTTTGATTTCTAGGTTTTTATTAGTATTATTATTATTATTATTTCTTCTATGGTCACACTACCTACCAAGTCTGCGAAAAGACTTAAGGCAGGTATTGGTGTGTTGTTATGGCTCCGTTTCATGTTTTTCTATCTTCCTTATTGGTGTGTTGTTATGGCTATATTTCTTTTTTTTTTTCTATTTTCCATAAAATTACTAGCGTTGCACGGACAAAGTAAAGTTCTTCTTAGTGTGAGAGCTGTACTTATCAAAACTTTTTTTTTTTTGTATTTCTCTCAAGGTAGGATTTTCAGGGATTTTTTCAATGTACTGTGTTCCTTTTTTTACCATTCCAAGCGTACTTACTATGAATCGCACTATTCTTCTTTTCAATATCCACTTTTATTCAGTTTTGATTTCCAGGTCTTAATTATTATTATCATTATTATTATGTCATTTTTTCATCATATTTCGATTTCTGCTATGGTCGCACTACCAACCAAGTCTGCGGGAAGACCTAAGGCAGGTCGTGGCGTGTTGTTATGGCTCCATTTCATGTTTTTCTATCTTCCCCATCATCCCTAGCGCTACATAGACCAAGTTCTCCTTAGTGTGTGGGCTGTACTTAATAAGACAATTTTTTGTATATCACTTTAGGTGGGGTTTCCAGGGATTTTTTCATTATTATTATTATTATTATTATTATTATTATTATTATTATTTCAGCAAATATACTATTTCTAGAATTGACGTTATTAATTCCTCTTTTTATCAATGAAATATAATTCATTAAAATGAATTTCGACTGGTGACTGACAAAGAAATTTGTAGCAGAATTGTTTCGTGACTAGCAGAAATTACAAAAATTGTTCTTTTGCTGCCACTCTTCAGAATGGATCATCAAGAATAATTCTCTCCTCATTGGATTAAACATTTCCGTTCTTTCTATTATCTATCTATTTAGTTATTTGCTTTCTTTTATGCAAGTGATTATCCCAAGTTTCATCTAGTTTTTTATTTGGATATTTTTGTTATTGTTATTTATTAATTCAATATTATTCATGCCTTCTTTGCTTTTCTGGTTCGTTTATTTTTTCCTTCTATTTTTGTTTTTCCTTATTTTTTATTTTTTCCTTCTATTTTTGTTTTTCCTTATTTTTTATTTTTTCCTTCTATTTTTGTTTTTCCTTATTTTTTATTTTTTTCCTTCTATTTTGGTTTTTCCTTATTTTTTATTTTTTCCTTCTATTTTGGTTTTTCCTTATTTTTTATTTTTTCCTTCTATTTTTGTTTTTCCTTATTTTTTATTTTTTTCCTTCTATTTTTGTTTTTCCTTATTTTTTATTTTTTCCTTCTATTTTTGTTTTTCCTTATTTTTTATTTTTTTCCTTCTATTTTTGTTTTTCCTTATTTTTTATTTTTTCCTTCTATTTTGGTTTTTCCTTATTTTTTATTTTTTCCTTCTATTTTGGTTTTTCCTTATTTTTTATTTTTTCCTTCTATTTTTGTTTTTCCTTATTTTTTATTTTTTCCTTCTATTTTGGTTTTTCCTTATTTTTTATTTTTTCCTTCTATTTTGGTTTTTCCTTATTTTTTATTTTTTCCTTCTATTTTTGTTTTTCCTTATTTTTTTATTTTTTCCTTCTATTTTGGTTTTTCCTTATAATTTCGATAACTTAGTGTCTTCTTTCTCGTTTTCTTTTTTTTCTTTTTTGTCTTCACTTTTTTCTATGTCTTCCTGTGTAATTAAACAGTTTCATGAATTGTTACTTTTCCTAGTTGCTTATTTTTTTTTTTATGATTAAACTCGTTCACTTTCTTTCAGTCAGTCAGTTAAGTGTCATACGTGATACACGCTTTTGGGCGATCCTGTCTCAAAAGAGACATGAATGACTGGGCAGAAGATTATCCCTCAGTAGGTTGCCATTGCTTTTTGCATTAGACTGGTTGCCAGTCAAGGCTATAGAACCCAATCACTCCTGTTATTTAACTCATAGCTAGAAGGAATAGAAATGTATTATATTATTACGTAGTAATTAGAGGGGAATCAGTTTATTACTTCATGACAACAGAAAACCGATCCCCCACGTTATGTCCAGTAGCCTTAATCCCATTTCCAACTATCATATTCAGTCAGTGAGTCAGTCAGTTAAGTGCCATACGCGATACAGGCTTTGGGCGATCATGTCTCGAAAGAGACATGACTGACTGGACAGAAGATTATCCCCGCAGTAGGCTGCCATTGCTTTCTGCGGTAGACTGGTTGCCGACCGAGGCTACAGAGTATTTTCCTGTTATTTAAGCCATAACTGGAGGGAATAGACGGATTAATACTTTTCCTAAGGGTATTTGAACGTAAGTGAATGTAAGGAATATCAACTGGAATTCGAACTCAACTCCCCCATTTGTCGTTCTGAGTCGATATCCACTGCACCACAACGCAAATCCCACTTTTCTTTGCTTTGACCAAAAGTGATATTTTTTAGTAGTTGATCACTAATCTCTTTCATTTCTTCTATCTTTTCATTTTTCTTTCCTTCATTCTTGCTTTCTTGCATTCTTACTTTAATTTTTTTTCACTATTTTCGGTCCTGGGTATGACGGTAAACTGCATCCGGCAGTAAGGCTTCTGATTTGAGGTTGTGAGGAGCATGGAACCACCTCTTAATTGATATTGTTCCCAGGTTCACCCTGAACTGGAGTGGTAGCACCTGTTAGGATCCCAGCTATGGGCAAATAGTTAACCCCCAAACTGGGGGTTAAAACGCTATGAAAGTATAAAAATACATTTTATATATATAAAAATAGACTTTTATAGAAAAATATACATTTTTAAAAAAAACTATCATAACACATTTTTGAAGGAAAAAATTATTCTCAGCAAATCATTTTTGAATACAAAACTAGAAGACTGTTTTAGTTTTCTGAAATAAAAAAAAGAATAAACACAAAAGATTTTCATCAAAATCTAACTAAATCAACCTTCTCACTATAACCGAACATTTATTAAAAAATAC
Source organism: Ascarosepion bandense (assembly GCA_037127315.1). Lineage (NCBI taxonomy): Eukaryota > Metazoa > Mollusca > Cephalopoda > Sepiida > Sepiidae > Ascarosepion > Ascarosepion bandense. Next base: position 4,445,600 of record JBBBDQ010001011.1, read on the forward strand.
CTTAAAACCCCACCTTTTTGGTCTTAAATAACCCACAGAAGTTGATATACCTTTAGACAAAACTCAATTCTCTATTTTCTCTTCAATTTGTTTTGTCTGTTTTCTTTTACTCTCTTTCTCTGTAAAAAGGACTCGGCGACACATTTGAACTTTGTCAAGACTGGAAAGTTAGGACAAGATAGATCTCACCTAGATAAGGCAGCAGTACCCAATGTTCGGCCTGATCAGGCTCTTGTAAAGATAGAGGATAGCATGAAGAGTCAGGTACTTACTAGAGTGGTACATTAGCCGATCATTTTATTTGTTTGTTTCGAGGTTTAACGACCTATCAATCTCTATGGGATCATTTAAGGTGATAACCAATGATTTGGGGTAAGGTTATTTTTATTTTTACAACATTTTGTTTTTCTAGTATCAAGATTCATTTGGATTTGTTTTTAAGAGCAGGGTCCCTAAGTACTAACCTTGTTATTTAACCCATAACTGGAAGGAAGGGACGGATTAATACCTTTCCCAAGGGTACCAGAACTTAAGTGAATGCAGGGTATTCAACTGGAATTCGAACTCGGTTCACCGATTTCTCTTTCCGAGCTGATATCCACTCCACCACAACGCACATCCGTCACTAAACGTTTCCAGCACCTGGTATTCCCAAGCGGTCACCCATCTAAGTACTGACCAGGCTTAACTTCGGTGATCGAGCGAGAAGCGGTGTATTCAACGTGATAGGCCGTAAGCCACCGATCATTTTATATTCATCTTTAGCGATTACTGGCGGTAGTTCAGGGTCTGATCAGCGGTGATAGATCGTATCTAGTTTGATATTCGTGGCACTGAATGTTATCAGCCAGTTTTTTCTCCCAGCGGGAAGTTAGTGCAAGAACGGAAGAGAGATCAGTTGCCAATCGCTGATCGTCAAGAATTTTAGAATATCGGCGTATCATCGGCATGGATGTTTACAAATGATCTCAATATATTCTCAGGAAGATGATTTATGTAAATCAGAAAGACATTGGTCCCAGAAGTGACTCCTGGAGGACGCCTGCATTGACCGCTAGGGCCTCAAGGGAATGGACCCTTAATAACTCCATTCAAGGGTCTCCTTGTTAGGAAGGATTTTAATTCTTCAGTTTCTAAACTTTATTATGCTCTATATTCCTCCTACTTCTCCTCCTCCTCGTCTTCTTCTTCTGTTACTCTTTATTTTTCATTGCATACCATTTTCTGCCCACCTCACTTTTGGTGTTTCTCTTTTTGCTTTTAACAGTCTCTCTTTTTTATATTCTATTCCTGGGGATTTCTCTCTCTCTCTCTCTCTCTCTCTCTCTCTCTCTCTCTCTCTCTCTCTCTCTCTCTCTCAGACCATCTTTCATATTTTCTGTTCCTCTTTTCTTTTCAAATTTCTATAACTTTATATTTTATGAATGCAAGTTATCAATCGTGTGTTGGCTAATCTTAAATTGCTTTTCAAATAAATTCATTATCGCGTGATACAAGCTGAAGATATCATGATTTTTAGGATCAATTTGATCAGTGCTAAACTTAACTGAACATTAATTTTATTAAACTTAAGATCAAAATATATGTTGACTCAATAAATATATCATAATTATAGCACCTACCAATGCTTATTTATTATGCACGTAATTATATTGATAACAGTCATTTGAAATGATTTGTTTGAACATTATTTTTGATCGAAACTAGTATTTAAGTAGATATTCTGTTTATAATCAAACAGTATTATATATTTATTTCTACCGGCCTGATTATTTACGATAAATGTGTTGTTACAAAAATCTGTATCATTCGGCAGGATTTGAACCTGCGACCCCTATTCATATAGGGTAAGCCACCAATTCATCTGGTGCGTCTTAGACCTCTCGACCACGGATGACCAACAGTACAAACGAAGTCAAATCAAACCTATATAACACAACTTTCAATTCATCGTAATAACCGTATCGGCTCTGAAATGTATCGACGCGCCAGATCAATTAATGGTTTCATTCGATATGGATAGAGAACGCAGGTTCGAATCCTGCCGAATGATTCACTTTTTCGTAATAACAATTTATCGTAAATAATCAGGCCGGTAGATACAAATATATAATACTGTTTAATTAAAAAAAAAACAGAATATCTACTTAAATACGAGTATCAATCAAAAATAATGTTCAAACAAATCATTTCAAATTGTCGGTTGTTTAAAGAACATTTCGTTCATTTCCATAACAGTGATTGTATAAAATACTCGAACCAAGTAATTTTAAACAAATTCAATAAAATGAGAATAACTACATCTAAAAAATAAACGATGTTTTCTGTTTGCCTTAGTATGCTATAGAAATAAATGATATTTCAAAATATTTTATCTTATTTCAGATGTAAATATCTGAGTAACTACATCGTCAAAGCAAATGAAACTAGACAGGCATAACGTTGAGCAAAACAAGATTTACAGACTATTGTCCTCATCTTTGTTAACATTTGTACAACGTTTAATAATAGATCATTCTATTTGTCTATATTTCTGAGATGAGGTAGTATTTACAGTATTTACATTATTCGGACTATATATATATATATATATATATATATATATATATATATATAAGGCAAGATATTTGTGTGTGTGTCTGTTTATCTGCCTGTATGTCTATTTTTTCAGCCCTTTTATTTTACTTTTTGCTTTTGGTTTGGCTCTAAGTAGGTATAATTGTAGTTCTTAGTCTCAGCCATGATACCATTTACTCAGAGGACTTATTTAGCCTTCAAAATTCAGTTTACGACGAAAAAAACCTTATTTGATATCGATACCAGGAAATCAAAATTTGACTTACATCCATTCATTTTTCTTTCAGTCTACGGTTTCGCTTTAACTGGAAACAACTATTGCTTTTTAGTCTTTCGTGCCAACGTCCAAAGAGTCTGAGTTCCAGGACCATGGATTAGTTTTAAAGCTTTCATTACACCCGAGCAACGCCGGGCTATACTGCTAGTGTATATATATATATATATATATATATATATATATATATATATATATATATTAGGTGCGATTAGTAAATTGTCGCAATTGAGATCCAGTCACCATGGATTAGTTTTAAAGCTTTCATTACACCCGAGCAACTCCGGGCTATCCTGCTAGTAACATTATAAAAGAAACTTTACAAATGAAGATCTGATTTAAATTAAAATGCGAATCCAACGGAATTTTAAATATATCAGAACATTTGGAAAACTTTTGAAATTTTTCTTTCATTTTATATAACATTTTTTTTTATTGTCAGAACAAAAAGCTTCTAAATTCTTTTATATTTATCAGATAAAGACTTAAAACAAAACTTCAATGTGCTTATAATTAAAATCGCTCTCTCACACACACACACATGCTTACACATGCACGCACGCCCAAACACACACACATATACAGGGTGTCCATAAAGCCCGTGTGCACTTTAAAAAAATTATAACTTTATTTGTATTAGTGATAAAAATAATCCATAAAAAATGTTATAAAGTTTAATGTACCTAGTTTTAAGTATAGTTATTGGTACTAATGTGATTTCAGGCATTACTGTAAATCAGTTGGCAAATGTTTTCCGTGAACTGCAAAATCGTATTACCCTTTATATTGCTAATGATGGAGGACATGTGGAAATTTTTTAAAAAATCCAATAAAAACCTTTAAAAATTATACTTCTATTTCTTTCTAATCCTTTTTACAAATTATTTCTATCGAAAATACAAATAAAATAAATACATTTTTGAAAGTACACACAAACTCTGTGGACAGCCTATATATATTACGGAAAGTTCCGGAGATTTACGAAATGAATCAACAACAATGTTTGAACATAACTTTTAATAGAAACTCGTATTTGAGTAGATACTTTGCTTAATAATAAAAAAGAACAAAGTATTTACTCATATACGAGTATCTATCAAAACAATGTTCAAATAATATATATATATATATATATATATATATATATATATATATATATAATACTAGGAAATTTCCGGAGATTTACGAAATGGATTAACAACAATGTTTGAACATAACTTTTAATAGAAACTCGTATTTGAGTAGATACTTTGCTTAATAATAAAAAAGAACAAAGTATTTACTCATATACGAGTATCTATTAAAACAATGTTCAAATATATATATATATATATATATATATATATATATATATATATGTGTATACTACGGAAATTTCCGGAGATTTACGAAATGGATTAACAACAATGTTTGAACATAACTTTTAATAGAAACTCGTATTTGAGTAGATACTTTGCTTAATAATAAAAAAGAACAAAGTATTTACTCATATACGAGTATCTATTAAAAAAATGTTCATATATATATATATATATATATATATATATATA
>JBBBDQ010001011.1:4452500-4460000 GCA_037127315.1 Ascarosepion bandense
GATTTACGAAATGGATTAACAACAATGTTTGAACATAACTTTTAATAGAAACTCGTATTTGAGTAGATACTTTGCTTAATAATAAAAAAGAACAAAGTATTTGTATACAGTATCTATCAAAACAATGTTCAAATAATATATATATATATATATATATATATATATATATATATATACTACGGAAATTTCCGGAGATTTACGAAATGGATTAACAACAATGTTTGAACATAACTTTTAATAGAAATAAATATTTGAGTAGATACTTTGCTTAATAATAAAAAAGAACAAAGTATTTACTCATATGCAGTATCTATCAAAACAATGTTCAAATAATATATATATATATATATATATATATATATATATATATATATATATGTATACTACGGAAATTTCCGGAGATTTACGAAATGGATTAACAACAATGTTTGAACATAACTTTTAATAGAAACTCGTATTTGAGTAGATACTTTGCTTAATAATAAAAAAGAACAAAGTATTTACTCATATTGCAGTAAACAAAACAATGTTCAAAATAATATATATATATATATATATATAAATATATATATATATATATATATATATATGTATACTACGGAAATTTCCGGAGATTTACGAAATGGATTAACAACAATGTTTGAACATAACTTTTAATAGAAACTCGTATTTGAGTAGATACTTTGCTTAATAATAAAAAAGAACAAAGTATTTACTCATATACAGTATCTATTAAAACAATGTTCAAATAATATATATATATATATATATATATATATATATATATATATGTATACTACGGAAATTTCCGGAGATTTACGAAATGGATTAACAACAATGTTTGAACATAACTTTTAATAAAACTCGTATTTGAGTAGATACTTTGCTTAATAATAAAAAAGAACAAAGTATTTACTCATATACGAGTATCTATTAAAACAATGTTCAAATAATATATATATATATATATATATATATATATATATATATATATGTATACTACGGAAATTTCCGGAGATTTACGAAATGGATTAACAACAATGTTTGAACATAACTTTTAATAGAAGCTTGCTCGTATTTGAGTAGATACTTTGCTTAATAATAAAAAGGAACAAAGTATTTACTCATATACGAGTATCTAATAAAACAATGTTCAAATATTATATATATATATATATATATATATATATATATATATGTATACTACGGGAAATTTCCGGAGATTTACGAAATGGATTAACAACAATGTTTGAACATAACTTTTAATAGAAACTCGTATTTGAGTAGATACTTTGCTTAATAATAAAAAAAAAGAACAAAGTATTTACTCATATACGAGTATCTCTAAAACAATGTTCAAATAATATATATATATATATATATATATATATATATATATATATATATATACGCACGGAAATTTCCGGAGATTTACCTGAAATGGATTAACAACAATGTTTGAACATAACTTTTAATAGAAACTCGTATTTGAGTAGATACTTTTCTTAATAATAAAGAACAAAGCATTTACTCATATACGAGTATCTATTAAAACAATGTTCAAATAATATATATATATATATATATATATACTACGGAAATTTCCGGAGATTTACGAAATTGATTAACAACAATGTTTGAACATAACTTTTAATAGAAACTCGTATTTGAGTAGATACTTTGCTTAATAATAAAAAAGAACAAAGTATTTACTCATATACGAGTATCTATCAAAACAATGTTCAAATAATATATATATATATATATATATATATATATATATATATATATATATACTACGGAAATTTCCGGAGATTTACGAAATGGATTAACAACAATGTTTGAACATAACTTTTAATAGAAACTCGTATTTGAGTAGATACTTTGCTTAATAATAAAAAAGAACAAAATATTTACTCATATACGAGTATCTATTAAAACAATGTTCAAATAATATATATATATATATACATATATATATATATATATACTACGGAAATTTCCGGAGATTTACGAAATGGATTAACAACAATGTTTGAACATAACTTTTAATAGAAACTCGTATTTGAGTAGATACTTTGCTTAATAATAAAAAAGAACAAAGTATTTACTCACATACGAGTATCTATTAAAACAATGTTCAAATAATATATATATATATATATATATATGTATACTACGGAAATTTCCGGAGATTTACGAAATGGATTAACAACAATATTTGAACATAACTTTTAATAGAAACTCGTATTTGAGTAGATACTTTGCTTAATAATAAAAAAGAACAAAGTATTTACTCATATACGAGTATCTATTAAAACAATGTTCAATATATATATATATATATATATATATATATATATATATATATATGTATACTACGGAAATTTCCGGAGATTTACGAAATGGATTAACAACAATGTTTGAACATAACTTTTAATAGAAACTCGTATTTGAGTAGATACTTTGCTTAATAATAAAAAAGAACAAAGTATTTACTCATATACGAGTATCTATCAAAACAATGTTCAAATAATATATATATATATATATATATATATATATATATACTACGGAAATTTCCGGAGATTTACGAAATGGATTAACAACAATGTTTGAACATAACTTTTAATAGAAACTCGTATTTGAGTAGATACTTTGCTTAATAATAAAAAAGAACAAAGTATTTACTCATATACGAGTATCTATTAAAACAATGTTCAAATAATAAATATATATATATATATATATATATATATATATATATATATATCCTTAAAGAGAGTGGACGTCATTTTAACCTAAACCCGAGGAACCTTTCAGCCAACACTTGTCAAGGGTTACGTTGGCAAAATTATTAATGGGTATAGAAGAGGACACAACCGATAGGGAATATTTGCAATACTGGGAGAAGATGGAATTCGTTTATATATATATATATACTACGGAAATTTCCGGAGATTTACGAAATGGATTAACAACAATGTTTGAACATTACTTTTAGTAGAAGCTCGTATTTGAGTAGATACTTTGTTTAATAATAAAAAAGAACAAAGTATTTACTCATATACGAGCATCTATTAAAATAACGCTCAAATAATATATATATATATATATATATATATATATATATATATATATATATATATATATTCACAAGAAATATATAAGCATCGATTGGATCTATTGCATACCAACGCTTTAAACACACTGTCAGTTCAGCATAACACATTTGGCTACAATTTAAACCAAATAAATATCAGTCTGAGCGGAAGAAAAAATAATTTACTAAGTAGCAAATGCATTAAAAATGCACTGATCTCACAATTCCCTACAGTCAACCTCAGAATAGGCTCACACACAATGTCACTGTTCATTACAAAACCATTAGTAGCACAATGCGGTATACGAACTAACAAAAAAAAAAGAGTTCAACTCGGAATTAGTTTATTTCAAATCGAATATACGTTCATGGTTTTAATAGAGAAGAAAAACAATTCTGCTATGATATCCATGGCCATCTTTTTAAATTCTAACGTACTTTCCTTACACATGTGTTTATTGCAACTTTCGTCCTTAATGCGCCTTCTGTAAAAAGGAGAAATGCGCTGTCTAAATAGATTTCCACTGTTTCATTTTCTACACACATACACATTCTATTCTTATATACATGTCTATGTGTGTGCGTGTATGTATGTGTGTGCAAGATCCAACTAGAAAATTATGTATTAAACTAGCAGTGTAGCCCGGCGTTGCTCGGGTGTAATGAAAGCTTTAAAACTAATACATGATCCTGTTTGGACGTTGGCACGAAAGATTAAAAAGCAGTAGTTGTTTCCAGTTAAAGCGAAACCGTGTTTTGTGTTCCTGCGCGTGTTTTGTGTGCGTGTGTATGCATGTGCCATTTATCATATAAGTGAAGTCATGTGTAAGACCCAGAGAACATGCAAGATCCAACTAGAAAATTATGTATTAAACTAGTGTAATGTTTTGTGTGCGTGTGTATGCATGTGCCATTTATCACATAAACGTTATTTTAAGTGGATACTCATATTTGAGTAGACACTCCTGCCAGAGGGCGCATTATTTTCTTTCGGAAGAGTTCGCAAATATTCGTGTCGCTAGAAGATAACAAATATACTGTTCTAAAAAGTAAAATACGGAGAGTCTACTCAAATACGGGTCACCACTAAAAATAACGTTTAAATGATAAAAATCAGTAGAATTAATAAATACAAAATCAGTTACTTCTTTAAAAATACGTGTCGGTTTATATATATATATATATAGAGAGAGAGAGAAAGAGAGAAACAGAGAGGGGGGAGAGATTATATTGAACTTTTCAACTGTCTCATTGTCTCCACAGACAAACATTCTATTCTTTCATATATATATATATAGTACAGCTGTGTAAATTTTCTAGAAAATCGGTTCAGCCGTTTCGGAGTCTATAGGTAACGGACACACACACACACACGCACACACACACACACAGACACAGACACAGACGAAGTTCCATTTATGAATATGTTTAGATTTGTGTTTATGAACAAATCTCCTTAAGTATATATTTTAATATCTCAGTTCATTATTCTTATTTTTCTGTTAGTTTTTGATTTTTTCTTTTATTTTATCTTACTAGTTGGAAAGTCGATGTCGGCTTTCACCCAAGAGGAAACCTCGGATGCACAGTTGTGAGTTCAATACCAGGCTACAGCAGTGTTAAACAAGTAACTAAGAGTTAGGCTAGAGGAAGATAACTCATGACTACCGAAAGAGGTTTCACACAAGGAATGAGAATGATATAACCCAGTGATCCTAATAAAGGGTTCAGTACAAAATTCTTAGCATCTGAAGAAGGCCGGTACAACGGCCAAAATGTTGTACATGGCAACCAAAATGAGGACAATGTAAATATTGTAATTGCTACATCTCAGAAATATAGACAAATACTAAGATATTCAAATATATACTTAAGGGGATTTGTTTATGAGTACAAATTTGTTCTTATGAACAAATCCCTTTATAGCTTAAAAAAATTAGATTATTGTACTGGCTATTTGTTTAAATTACTATTATTATTATTTTATTTTTTAAAATTTGGTTTATTGAAATGGTATTTTTTAATTAATATTATTATTATTTTCTTTGTACTTATGAACAAACCCCTTTATAACTTCGAAGAATTTAATTTATTAAACTTGCTATTTGTTTAAATGATTATTATTATCATTTTTTAAATTTGCTTTATTGAAATGGTAATTTTTAAATTAATATTATTATTTTATTTGTACTTATGAACAAACCCCTTTATAACTTCGAAGAATTTAGTTTATTAAACTTGCTATTTGTTTAAATGATTATTATTATCATTTTTTAAATTTGCTTTATTGAAATGGTAATTTTTAAATTAATATTATTATTTTATTTGTACTTATGAACAAACCCTTTTATAACTTCGAAGAATTTAATTTATTAAACTTGCTATTTGTTTAAATGATTATTATTATCATTTTTTAAATTTGCTTTATTGAAATGGTAATTTTTAAATTAATATTATTATTTTATTTGTACTTATGAACAAACCCTTTTATATCTTAAAAAAGTTAGCTTATTGTACTGGCTATTTGTTTAAATTACTATTACGATTATTTTATTTCTACTTATGATAATACCCTTATAATTAAAAAGAAAACTGGTCATTTTTTTAAATAATATTATTATCTTATTTGTACTGATAAACGAATCTAAGTAAATATTTTAATATCTCAGTTCATTATTCTTATCTTTCTGTTAGCTTCGATTTGTTGATTTTTTATTTATTTATTTTATCTTTCCCTACGTTTAAATTCGTCTTCGTTCGTCTTTTTTTTTTTTAATTTTATTTTTATGGGTTATCTTTCTCTTTTTCTTTAAAATTTGACATGTCCGGGTTTATGCGGCGAAACTTTCCCTACACTGCCGTCTAGTGAATCATATACACGCCTTTCTTTGAGGTTTTAATACCATCCACTCCACTTAATTTACCTCATTGACTGATCTTCTTTTTATTTCTTCATTAGCAGTATACGTCGACGTTGCTCGGGTGTAATGAAAGCTTTAAAACTAATCCATGGTCTTAGAGCTCAAACTCTTTGGACGTTGGCACGAAAGACTAAAAAGCAATAGTTTTTTCCAGTCAAAGGGAAACCGTAGATTGAAAGAAAAATGAATTGATGTAAGTCAAATTTTGATTTCCGGTATCGATATCAAATAACGTCCCTGTAACCTCTCTGAAGATGGCTCATGTGAGCCGAAAGATTAGAACCAACATAAAAAAATTAACCAAATGTTGTAAAATTTTTGTCTTCATTTTCACCTGAAATTAAAACCAAAATACGATGTTTAGAACGGCTCATGATTAAACATAATAGACATTCATTGTCTCTTGTATTTAACAATATAAGGTTAGAAAATTATCTGCTGCCTCGAAACACTATATATATATATATATATTCTCAAATAGCCATACAACCACACAACTATATTCATAATTCATTGTCTCTTATATTTAACAATATATGTTTAGAAATATATATATATATATATATATATATATATATATATATATATATATTATCATTTCCACCGTCTGGTATGGAAATAGGACTTTCCGACATTTATACAAGCAGAGAAAGGTTAACATCTAAATTTATGTCGGGTTCGCTGTTCGAAAACGCTGAAATTTTGGATGGTACACCGTACATTATCTATCTATCTATCTATCTATCTATCTATCTATCTATCTATCTATCTATCTCCGTCTGTTCAGATCTATCTATCTATCTATCTATCTATCTATCTATCTATCTATCTATCTATCTATATATGTTCGTATCTCAGTCAGTTTAAATATCCCAGATAGTGATGATAGAACTGTTAAAAATATTGAAGCTTTCTAAATGAAATCAGCTTGATTACATACACAAATCATATTAAACTAAGAAAAAATATCAAAATTTACAACAAATGTAAATTTCTCAGCTTTCCCTCTCATTTGCACCAGTGTGTAATCACATCAAAGTAGTCGTATCATCCTAATGGTGCAAAATCGTCACACGAAAGGTTTTCGACTTTGTCATTCTGCTTTCCTCCAATGCTTACACGAAACGATTTTTCTTTTTTATTTGCCATTTTCATTGGTGCATAATTTTTCATAGTGTGTGTGCGCGTGCGCCTATCAGCGCATCTGTGCATACGTATGGAATATTATGATTATTTGTCTTTTCATCTTTTTTCGTTTTTTTTTTTTTTTTTTTTTTACTTTACAATATCTGTTTCCTCATTTCTTTTCATTGCGGACATTTTAACTTCTGTTTTTCTAGACATATACAAACAAGTTTTAGCAATATCGATGAACAGTTGTGTCAACTACGAAAATAAGACAAATGTTAGTCGATTATACTATAAAGCAATTACTACAAGAAAAAAGTGTAAATCCTAGATGTCATTACACAAAAG
>JBBBDQ010001011.1:4462500-4475000 GCA_037127315.1 Ascarosepion bandense
TATCTATCTATCTATCTATCTATCTATTTATTTATATCTATCTATCTATCTATCTATCTATCTATCTATCTATTGTGGGCAATGAAGACAAATCAGTCGCTTGAGGCGCGAAATTTACAGTAAAGAGCCTGTCAAGCTAGAGATAAGAGTGGTGTTGCTTTAGGCATCACGAAAGCATTTCATCGGTTTTCGTATACTGGTCTTCACAATTTCAACGGCTATAGTATTTCTTATCAAATGAAAGTTGTCTCGAGCGGCCACTCTTCCTGGTCTTTCTACATCAATACTCTATCCTTGGATCTTTCCTGTTCCTAATTTTCAACAATGACCCTCCTGCTCTCATCAGTTCTCAACCTGGTATCTATGCAGTTATACAGTTATTTACTCCTGTCTTAATAGTAAGTTTGATCAAATCGATAAGGTCAAATTGGAAACTCATATGACCTACAATCTGTTGTTAACTGGAGCAAGAAATGGCTTGTTAATTTTAATCACGAAAATGTTCTTTATCAATTATCTGAGAGACTTCTTTATATCTTCCCTCTGCATGATTGATGTTTGATGTTAACAGCCGGGTGAGTAACGCGTTGCGTCTTTTCGGGCTGAAATGAAGTGTAAATTGAATAAAATACTAAGTCTGCTGCTAGGTAAGTTCGTTCGCTGTGTAATGCTAGAGAATTTGTTTCCACAGAATCCATCTTACATATTTATAAGTCTAGCGTTTGCCCATGTTTTGAATATTGCTGTTCCATATTATCTGGTGCTTCTGGTATAAATTTAGAGATTCTTGATAAAATTCAAAGAAGAATCTGCAAGTTTATTTTTCCTGATATAAAACCTCACCATCTGTTACTTTTCGGTACCGTAATGTAGATTCACTTTAGTTTTCTTTTATAAAGACTTCCATGGTGTTTGTTTTGGTGAACTTTCCACTATGGTACCTAAAGTTTATTAATTGAAGCCTGGTATTAGACTAGCGACAAGATCACATCATTTTACAGTTGAAAGGGCTAGTTGTAACCGTGAGTTCTATGCTAACAGTTTCTTCTATCGCACTTTTCGATTGTGAAACTCCCTGTTAATCGTTATATTCTGACTTCTTAATTCTTGTCCTTTTATTGTTCTCTTTCTTTAATAGTATTTTATCATATTCTTTAGCACTCAGTAGCCCTTGCGCCTTAGTGGCTTTGTTCCTTTGCTTGGGGTAGGGGAATGATTAAAATAGCAAAACAAAAATGAACATGCAGTAACTATGATTTTTTATGCCCGTGCGCTCGCACGCACGCGCGCGCACACACACAAGCACACACACGCGAATACATATATATATATATATATATATGTATACACACACACACACACACACACACACACACACACACACACACATATATATATATATATATATATGAACTTATTTATAAATGGAACTTTGTCTCTGTGTGTATATGTGTGTGTGCATCCGTTACCTATAGACTCCGAAACGGCTGAACCGATTTTCTTGAAAATTTACACAGTTGTACTATAAGCGTCTGCGAGTGTTCTTAGCTAGGTTTTGTCTCGAGGTACCCCCGATAAATATTGAAAATCGATAATCGAAAAGATCAGGTAATAGAAGGAGTAGTCCGAGTTTAATCAAATTTGATACACTCACAGATAAAAACATAAGAAACGCTACAGTTCTTAAAATAGTGCAGAGAATTGATAATATATATATATATATATATATATATATATATATATATATATATAAGGCAAGATGTTTGTGTGTGTCTGTTTATCTGCCTGTATGTCTGTATTTTTCATCACTTTTATTTTAGTTTTTACTTTGGGTTTGGCTCTAAGTATGTATAATTGTAGTTCTTAGTCTCAGCCATTATACCATTTACTCAGAGGACTTATTTAGCCTTTAAAATTCAGTTTACGACGAAAGTAATTGATTTGATATCGATACCAGGAAATCAAAATTTGACTTACATCCATTCATTTTTTTTCAGTCTACGGTTTTCGCTTTAACTGGAAACAACTACTGCTTTTTAGTCTTTTGTGCCAACGTCCAAAGAGTCAGGACCATAGATTAGTTTTAAAGCTTTCATTACACCCGAGCAACGCCGGGTTATACTGCTAGTAAAATAATAATAGAAATTAAAAATTACCAGTTCAATAAGTCAATTTTTTTCTAAATTATAAGATTATCATAAGTACAAATAAAATAATAGTAACTTAAACAAATAGTCAGTACAATAAGCTAAATCGGATCTCCGTGTCGCACTTTCCATCTCCTGTTAGAACACTTCCTAGGTACTTAAATTCTTGTACTTGTTTGATTCTGTTATCTCCCACCTGTATTTGGCATTTTGGGTTGTATCTTTTGCTGATGACCATGGACTCAGCTTTCTTAAAGTTTATTTGTAGTCCCTTCTTGTCACTCTCCACTGCTACTTTCTGTATGAGGTCTTGTAGTTTCCTTTCCGTGTCCGCAATCAGCACTGTATCGTCCGCATACCTTATGTTGTTCAGGTTGTGGCCTCCAACAACAAATCCTGGCGTGTCATCTAGGGTCCTCAAAATATTCTCGCTGTATAGGTTGAACAAATCCGGCGAAAAGACACATCCTTGTCTTACGCCTTTTTCTATCTTTGTGTATCTACTGAGGTCGTTACCTGTCCGTATGCAGGCCGTTTGCTGCCAGTAGAGATTCTTGATTATTCTTATGTCTTTGCCGAAAATGTCGAGGTTGCCTAGCATCTCCATCAATTCTTTGTGTCGTATTTTGTCGAATGTTTTCGCGTAATCAATGAAGCATAGGTACAAGTCTTTCTTCATTTGTAATGCTCTTTCAGAGAGCATCCTAATCATGAATATGGCGTTCCTTGTTCCAGTGTCTTTGACGAACCCGCACTGTTCCTGCCCTATCTCTGGCCTGATTCTGCTTCTCGCTCTATTCATCAGGAACGGAGATTAGAAGTTATAAAAAACGACAAAATTTACTAAAAGCTACAAAAGACAGGATATTGTGGAGAGTCATGATTGTCCACGCTCTGAAGAGACATGGCATTTAAAAAAGAAATTATGAAAGGTCATGTCGTGAAATTAAACCTTATGAAAGGTCATGTAGTGAAAATACACTCTAAATTAGACACTAATTTTAAGGAACAAAAGTGTAGATTATTTTTGTATCTAATATTGGGCATCAATTTCCAGATGCAACCATAATCCTGTCATATTTTACATTTTTGATTTATTGCCCAATAAATTGTTTATACCTTTAAAATGCATTTATCATTGTGGGCTCTACAAGGAAGGAATTATTGTTTAAATATCTTAGAAGTGTACTAATGGAGAATAGAAAATGTGACACGGCAATCTGTAAGCTCGTAGGGATAGTGAAAGATGCTTTCCTAAAGCTAAGCAAAGTATTGAAAAATCTTAAAATCTTACTATAAACAGAAAGTAGTACTGAAATGTTATGTAATATTAGTCCTCCTATATATCAGTGAATTTGGAAGAATCTCGTCAGAGATGAAGAGACTTGAGGCAAGAGAAATCTGGTTCTACAGAAGGATGCTGAAAATAGGAAAGAAAAAAGAACTTAGCAACAGAAAGACTCGAAATTTCTAAACTACATAACGAGGAAAGAGGCTTAGAAAATTTGGTCCTCATAGGACAAACTAAAGGAAGACAGGACAGGTGGAACAGAATAACGTATATAACGAGTTAATGTAATTCGTTGACAGAACAGAGATTTGGAGAGATAGTCAAAAGATAAAATTTTCTAAGAGCCACAAAAATTAGGAAAATGTGGATAGCTATAGGCAAAAATATCGGAAGGAATTATACCTTTAGAGTAGCATTCATTAGACCTCTCTGTAGCAACATTTTTCAGAATCGAAAAATATTGGTTTCTTTAAAATCATTTTAGAAGGAACTGTTCGTAATACAAACACGGTGTCAAAGAGTCAAAAATACTGTAATTTTTCTTCTTGCTTCAAATGTAACGGGTGACAAATTTCTTAGCGTTTATTAGAAGGTGAGAATTATCCAAAATGGATTTTTTTTTATAGAAAATTTGAAGTAATTTTTAGCAACACAGATTTGCGGTTATTTTTTGTTGCCATCCCTGAAGAAGATTGAAAGTACTTGGGAACATAGAGAAATGAATAATAAATCAACTGTCAAAGTTACAGCTCACTTTTACATCTTTCAATTATAATACGTGAAAGATTTTCCGTGAGTATTAACGAATTTTATTAAAAATAAGCAGACACATTGTTTGCAATTTAATATATATATATATATATATATATATATATATATACACAAAAATCGGATTTAGGTTCTGTTTGTTAATGGTTTTTTCGGAGGTTTATTTTAGTATAAATTTACGGCCTGCATACTTACAGAGTCTATTTAGTTATTATATATATATATATATATATATATATATATATATATACACACAAAAATCGGATTTAGGTTCTGTTTGTTAATGGTTTTTTCGTAACAGAGTTAAAGAAGATAGAAGATGGCAAAAGGGAGTTCCACAGGCGGGAATTGCGAGAAAAGAACTGTTAGAGTAGAAATAGCGGTTGCGTCTAGCTAGTTCAACATTGAAATGGTGAGACCTGGTTGCCAATCTAGTAGCGCGTTTAAATTCATGTGGTCGGAGCACCAGCAAAAAAAAAAAGAAAAAAAAGATCGTCAGAGCAGTTGCCATGAAAATATTTGTAGAAAAGACAGAGGGAAGAAACGGGACTTCAACGAAAGTGTTACTGAAATGGAGATGGCTGGATAGGAACAATTATATTACAGACTCTTCTTTTGAATTTTTCAAGAATCTCGAGATGTAAAGCAGGACCAGATATTGCAAGAATATTTAATGCCCGGAAGAATGGTATTACTTCAAATTTTAGCGGATAACCGTATTTTTATTGATCGTTTCACCCCTAGCAAGGCGGTAACGCCAATGATGCGCAAGGGGGGGGGGTCTACATAAGAGAAAAAATTAGATAGGAGGAGAGTAAAGAGCTCCACTCATCCGGAATAGTATTACACGGACGTACTACTTCCAGCACGACTTCACTTCAAAGACTTGTATATATATATATATATATATATATATATATATATATATATATATATTCCTTACTAATAGGAAAAACTACTAGAAAGTTATAAGTTTAAAAATGTATTTTTTGACAATATTTATTTATTTCTATTATTATTATATATAATAAAGTAGAGTGAGCAAGTAATTTTTTAAAAACATATTTAATGAAATTGTTTGTATTGTGATTAGATTGTTATGGTAAGAGACCATCACGTTGTGTGTTCTATCTTCCAAAGTTGAAGGGATGGATTTAACCGTTTTCTTTTGATTCAATCCTGCCCCGCCACAAAAAATTAAATAAATAAATAAATTAAATTATAATAATATTCGCTCACATTATTTTTAGCCAGATTTTGAAAAAAGAACGCAAAGTACACTTTTTCTCATGCGTCTTCTTCAGTAATGAATTTGAACACTCTCGGCTTCTGGCTTGTGTTTACAGTGTATATAACACGCTAAAGTCAGCCTTCCTCTACCGAATACCCATAGCGCAGAGGTAGAATCGCTGACTGATATTAATTCGCTCGGGTTACAATCCTGGCTAGAAGCAATCGGGTGTCTAACCGTACTGATGAGCTGTGATACAGCGAAACAGGACTGTCTAGGGATATATATAATGTGAAAAAGGAAAATAAGAAATTTACTGTTCCTTAACGTTTATTTTTAATTTTACAGTGCTCAATACAAAAGTTCAGCTAAATGTTATTGTAATATAATTAATTTAACATTTTCCTGACACAAAATTTCCCTTGTTTCGAAATCGTATTTTTACTATGAATCCATCTTCAAGTGATCGCTTTTGGGGTGGTTAACAGAATTTTTTTTACAAAATTGAGTTTTTTTTTTTTTTTACTTACAAGATAAACATAGCTTTTTGTTGTTCTTTATCTATGTGCACTGTCCCCTCAGGACGTAGGCGATCATGGCTTTCCACGTTTCCCTATCCCTGGTGGCTCCGAGCACGCCTTCTCCTGTTACACCGTGCAATCCTCGTTCTGTCATCCACTTGATTAGGTCCTTCAAATATGTTATCCGTTGCTTTTCCCTGTCTCTTTTACCCTTTACCTGGCCTGTTAGTATCAGGTTCTCCAAGCCCTCCTTCCTCGTTCCATGTCCCAGAAACCTCAGCTGTCTCTTCCTAATGCTCAGTATTAATTTCCTTTCTGTTTCCATCATTTCCAAGACCTCATCATTGCTCACATACTCGATCCATGATATTTGCAGCATCCTTCTGTAGAACCACATTTCAGATGCTTTAAGTTTTTCCTTCATCTTTGATGATATTGTCCAGCATTCATTGCCATATTGAAGGACGGACAGCACGTAGTAATCTAATAATCTCTTCTTTGTTTTTAGCGAAATTGTCCTGTTTCTTAATACCTTACTCAACTTTGTTAGGTTATCAAATTACAGGGTTATATATTTATTCTTAACGTGTCCGTGATAAAAAGATATCAAGTTTTTTTTGTTATTTCCTCTTTTTTATCTAAACGTCTACCAGCTTCTATTTTTTACTTTCAGTCACACCCACTTTACCTTTTTAGTTATTTATTTATTTATTTTGTTTCTTTTTTTTTAAAATTATGTTTGAATAAAGCAATAGTATTTTCTTTTATATAAAGTTATTTTCAATTCGTTATTTTATCGATTTTTTCAGGTAAATTAATATTTATATTTCTTTATTTTTTTCTAAACTTTAATTATTATATAGTGTGAAGCTACAAACAGTAATGTCTTTTCTAAAGTTTAGTAAATCTTTATTTTTCATATTTCTGATAATATATAATTTTTTACGTAGGCACAAAGATTTACATGTTCGTCTTTTGTTTTAATATTTTACCGTGGTGGGAGGTTATTAGTTTCCTTTTAGAGGCCTGGTTGCTTCAATTGTTATTTTTAAAAGAATAAAGGTACTGGCTCTCCTTAGCTTAAATTTATTCTTTGTGCTAGCAATGTAAAACTTTTAATATATGGATTCACTCACGATGAGATAGGGCTTCTGTAATTTACCAGTGCACTATCTAGTCGATGAAGAAAAAAAAACACAAACATTTCGGTCCGTAGTTACACAAAAATGGTCGCTTGAAAATGGAGTCATATTAAAAATATGATACCGATACATGAGAAATTCAGTCGCGAAAATGTTATATTAATTATACTACAATTATATATATATATATATATATATATATATATATATATATATATATATAAGACAAATTTAGGCAGACACGTTATTTCATGGTAAATCGGAAGTATGGCATATTTCAGGCGAACCATCATCAGCTTCCGTCTTTATTGTACAGAAGATTTTACACGAATGAAATTCACAAACAAAGACCCGCCAAAAAACCGGAATAAAAATAAAGATCGCTCTCTTTTTTTTTTTTTTTTTTCGGGTGGGTCATAGTAGGCCATACTTCCGATTTACCATGAAATAACGTGCCTGCCTTAATTGTTCTTATATTTGTTCTATATATATTTAGAGCTCTCTTAGAGAGTTATCCTACCACAGTATGTACAGGATACTTCTTTGGATTCTTCTATATCTACACTGCATGCTTATATATATATATATATATATATATATATATATATATATATATATATATATATATATATATATATATAAATGAAACTTTGTCTCTATGTGTGTGTGTCTGTGTGTGTGTGTGTGTGTGTATCCGTTACCTATTGACTCCAAAACGGCTGAACCGATTTTCTTGAAAATTTACACAGTTGTACGTTAAGCGTCTGCAAGTGTGCTTAGATAGGTTTTGTGTCGAGGTGCCCCCGATAAATACCGAAAATCGATAATCGAAAATTCTGGTTATAGAAGGAGTGGTCCGATTTTAATCAAATTTAATACACTCATAGAAAAAGAAACGATATTCGGAAGTTTCAAGGTTGCACTTCTTACAATAATGCAGAAAATCCTTAATATATATATATATATATATATATATATATATATATATATATATATATATAAAAGGCAAGCTGTTTGCGTGTGTGACTGTTTATCTGTTTGTATGTCCTTTATACAAATTCACAATTTTTATCCGATTCTCACCAAACTTCACACAAATATTCTTTAAGCTGAGTTTGGATTAGTTTTGAAGCTTTCATTACACCCGAGCAACACCGGGCTATACTGCTAGTATAATATATTTATATTTATGTATGTATACATGTAGATAGATAGATAGATAGATAGATAGATAGATAGATAGATAGATAGATACGAACAAACTGAGATAGATAGATAGATAGATAGATAGATAGATAGATAGATAGATAGATAGATAGATAATAAACTGAAATAGATAGATAGATAATAAACTGAAATAGATAGATAGATAGATAGATAGATAGATAGATAGATATGATAGATAGAAATAAAATAGATAGATAGATAGATAGATAAAACTGAAATAGAAATAGATAGATAGATAGATAGATAGATAGATAGATATAAAGAAATAGAAATAGATATAGATAGATAGATAGATAGATAGATAGATAATAAACTGAAATAGATAGATAGATAGATAGATAGATAGATAGATAGATAGATAGATAGATAGATAGATAATAAAAAATAGAAATAGATAGATAGATAGATAGATAGATAGATAGATAGATAGATAGATAGATAAACTGAAATAGATAGATAGATAGATAGATAGATAGATAGATAGATAATAAACTGAAATAGATAGATAGATAGATAGATAGATAGATAGATAGATAGATAGATAGATAGATAGAATAAACTGAAATATGATAGATAGATAGATAGATAGATAGATAGATAGATAGATAGATAGATAGATAGATAGATAGGAACAAACTGAGATAGATAGATAGATAGATAGATAGATAGATAGATAGATAGATAGATAGATAGATAGATACTTGAGTTGAGAAGGGTAGACGATTACACAGCCGTAGTTTCAACTTTTTCGGTTTTGTCAGGCGATTTATTTTGTGTTTTAGGAGTGAAAAACGGAAAATGAAAATTTCTGATATACTTTAACAAGCAATGACAGTAATGCTTTTAGACAGGTGATACAATTCAGCTGAACAGAACTGTCATTGATTAAACCTGGAGAAGAAAATTTATTCTTCTGTTGATTCCAGAAAAAAAAATAAAAAGAGAAAAGGGATGAAGTCCCCAGCTCCCTTTCGTTTATGTCTTTTGACAGACACTCCTGTGTATCGTTTGATTTTAAATATTAAGGAGTATTTGGATAATGAAAATCACCCTCAAAGTTTTATGCTTCTTAATTGGTTCTATTAAAAATTCATCATATAACTAAATTGGGCAGTTCGACGTGGTGTAATGGATCACAAGCTTTTCTCTTTAGATCAATTACAACTAAGTGGAAAGTCAGAGACAGGAAGATTTCCTTAGGAAAGATTACTAGACTGTTATGATATCTGTCCTCCAACGAATGCTGGACAATCCCATCAAAGATGAAGGAGATACTCGAAGCAACAGAAACGTTATTCCACTGATGGATTTTTATTTTAATCGATTCACCCCATGCAAGGCGGTAACGCCACTGATGCGCAGGGGGCTACATAAGAGTAAAAGATTAGATAGGAGGAGAGTAAAGAGAAAGACGAACCATCTAGAGGGGGTGTCAGAGAAGAGATCAAGAGAAGGATGGGAATACAGGTGTGATGACAGTTGCAAAGATAGAAAGAATAGAAAAGATATACAGGGTGATGTAGAAAGAACTGAATTCAAGTGGTTAAGAGATGGTTATTGACATTGCATTCAAATTCCAAATTCAAATTCTAACTTTAAGTCATTCGTGTTCGAGCGGTCTACGATACGTCAGATCAATTGGCGGTTATCCTTAAGAGACGCAGGATGCATATTTTCCTAACAAGATTTCTCGATTATTCAGACCGGTAGACATAAATAAATATATTGTTTCATTATAAAAAAAAGAGTATCTATTCAAATATGAGTATCCATTAGAAATAATGTTTTCTTTTTAATCGTTTCACTCCAATCAAGGATTTATCGCCACTGATGCGCAGGGGGCGCTACATAAGAGTCAAAGTTTAGACAAGAGGAGAGCGAAGAGAAAGACGGACCAGTTACAGTGGGTGTCAGAGAAAGAGCAAGAGAAGGATAGAAACACAAGTGTGAAGTACAGTTGCGAAGGTAGAGAGAAAGGAAAAGAACAAAATAGAACAAGATATACAGGGTGATGTAGAAAGAACTGGAGTCAAGTGGATAAGAGATGGGAATTGACATTGCATTTAAATTCCTGGAGGTTGTAGCCGTCAGAAAAGCAAGAATATGGAAGCGAGTTCCACAGGCGGGAAGTGTGCTGAAGATACTGAACAAGTAAACAACGACGAGGTTTTGGAGAGGATGCAAACGAAAAGAAAAATTATACTTAGCATTAGGAAGAGACAGCTGAGGTTCCTTGGACACTTAATAAGGAAAAAAGGCTTGGGGAATCTAATTCTCACAGGACAGATAGAGAGAAATGGAAACGGGGAAAGCATACTTAATGGGCTTAAGCAAGTGGATAACGGAGTAGGGTTTGTGAGAGATACCAAGAGAAAAACTCTTAAGAGCGAAAAGGAATGGACGTTAATGATCGCCCACGACCTGAAAGGACATGGCACATAAAGAAAAGGAAGAAAAAGAACAGAAACTATAAAAGAAAGAAAGAAAGAAAGATTTTTCTGGGAGGAAAGAATTATGAGTAAAAAAGAAAATAAGAGTTTCAAGAAATGAGGATGGCAGAAAAAAAGAACAGAAACTATAAAGAAAGAAAGAAAGAAAGAAAGAAAGAAAGAAAGAAAGAAAGAAAGATTTTTCTGGGAGGAAAGAATTATGAGTAAAAAAGAAAATAAGAGTTTCAAGAAATGGGATGGCAGAAAAAAGAGAAAAGAATCTATATAAGAAAGAAAGAAAGAAAGAAAGAAAGAAAGAAAGAACGAAAGAAAGTATAAGAATGACGCAGTGGTTAAGAGATTTAATTCCAAAGAAAGAAAGAAAGAAAGAAAGAAAGAAAGAAAGAAAGAAAGAAAGAAAGAAAGATTTTTCTGGGAGGAAAGAATTATGAGTAAAAAAGAAAATAAGAGTTTCAAGAAATGAGGATGGCAGAAAAAAAGAACAGAAACTATAAAAGAAAGAAAGAAAGAAAGAAAGAAAGAAAGAAAGAAAGAAAGACTTTTCTGGGAGGAAAGAATTATGAGTAAAAAAGAAAATAAGAGTTTCAAGAAATGGGATGGCAGAAAAAAAAGAAAAGAATCTATATAAGAAAGAAAGAAAGAAAGAAAGAAAGAAAGAAAGAAAGAAAGAAAGAAAGAAAGTATAAGAATGACGCAGTGGTTAAGAGATCTAATTCAAAAGAAAGAAAGAAAGAAAGAAAGAAAGAAAGAAAGAAAGAAAGAAAGAAAGAAGGGTTAAGAGGATTAAGTGAGTAAGAAAGTCAACACGAAAATACAGGATCTACATTGAAAAGAGCCACTCCCGCTGACACCGATTGTTTCTGCCACTAACTGTAGGTCCGGTTAGGATTTTGCCGTAAAACACTTATGGTGTCATGACGTCATCGGCAGGCATTTAACTGTGCCACATTTATGTGAAAAGGAAATAGCAAAAAGAATTGGGTAAGTCGCAGAAGAGAACGGTGAGAATATAGGTCAGAAAGGAGAGAGGATATTCCAGTTAGACCTATTTTTAGATTATGGGGGAAACCCTTTTTTTATTTTTGTTACTGACAGATTATTTTCGACGGGAAAAACGAAAAACATATATCTGTATATTTTTAAAAAAACACAAACGTTTAACACTTCGATGTTCAGCGTATACACGTTGTAGATCTATTTCCAGTTTAGCTTAATTTGAATTATTACTAGTTTAACGGGATGGAATAAAAAACGATCATCTTTTTTTCTGAACTTTCTTTTTTTATTTTCATATTGTCAATAAACACACACACACACACACACACACACACATATATATATATATATATACCCAACCAGCCATAACTGTTCGGTTACCCCAGTTTTAAAAAAAAATTATGTATTTCATACTATTTTTTTAGTATTTATTGCCAAGTGGATCAGTCAGTTGAGTGCCATACGTGATACATGCTTGGGCGATCATGTCTCGAAAAAGAACAGAAACTATAAAAGAAAGAAAGAAAGAAAGAAAGAAAGAAAGAAAGAAAGAAAGACGTTTCTGGGAGAAAATAATTATGAGTAAAGAAGTAAAGAGTTTAAAGAAATGAGGATGGCAGAAAAAAAAGAACAGAATCTATAAAAGAAAGAAAGAAAGAAAGAAAGAAAGAAAGAAAGATACCTTTCTGGAGCCAAAAAGATAACAGATTTATTTTTCATAATATTT